>SOZL01000614.1:21495-47636 GCA_009733165.1 Naja naja | reverse complement strand
ATGCTGTATCTATGTTACCTTTGTCTTCTTATAAAAACCCTATAAATGCAATAAACACTGCCCAGGCAGTCAGACATCTTGGCACCCTGCACAATGACTGGTCTTTGAACTCCATCACATGGCGCCCGAACAGGGACAACAGCCCTCCAGGGTAGCAACAGCCAACATACTTACTATCACCTGGAATAGACCTCAAGGTGCACCTCTGTCTCACGAGACCCCTCAATGGTAAGTATGGGTTGCAATCTATCTCAGCAACAGCATAAACATGTACAGGAACTAAGATTCCTGTTACACTAATCAGGTGTTGCAGTGCCTGAGGCGAACATAAGGAAGCTGGTTGAGGAGATAGGGAAATATTGTCCCTGGTATCCTGAGCGCGGAATGCTCAGGTTAAAGGATTGGATAAGGATAGGGCATACTTTACATCTTGAACCCAGGGCTCCAGTTCAAATATTACATCGATGGTATCAATGCTGTCAAGTAGTGGAAACATCTGGCTCTGATGTCTCAGCAAGGCAATAATTGACTACAAGCCCCCCTCCTGATTATGATCAGGTAAAAATTGTCACCCCAAAGTCTTCTCCAATTGGACTTTCATCTCCTTCTGAGGAGGATAAATCTTTTGATTCTCCAAGGCCATTGTACACCCCCATAAGGCAAGTATTAGAGGAACAATTAGAAAAAGGGGGAGATTCAAGCTAGAAACCCAGGACAGAGACACATAGTAACAATTTATTTATTTAAAATTTGTCTTGTTAATTATTTTTAATCTCTTTTATTATTTAATGCTTAAGGAGATAGAACAATGGATATAACTAGAATGCGGGCAACTGCTCTCTTCTGATGCCCTGGATGGCAGAGTCAGGTGTGGAAGGTATGCCCCGTTGATTTCAATGGTCCACAGTTAGCTCTGCTGTTCAGGAGCATGGAACGAGACACAGATCCGTGTTGGGAAGCCCTTCCATACAGTACATTGGGGCTGATCAAAGAAGATATGGTTAATATATGCTGTTATATTTGGTAGAAAGAACTAAGAGAAGAAGAAAATGTTTATTGTATTGTTCTTTTCATGATGTGATTTCCATTAAAACTTCTTAGCAGTGTATGTATAATAATGTATAATAATTGCATGCAGAATAGAACTTAGCTGTGTATGTATAATAATGTAAAATAATTGTATGCAGAATTGAATAGGATTGAATTGAAGAAAAATATCCTTTACCTATGTATAGCCCCAGTTGGGGCTGCTGCAGTTCAAAATAAAATAATTGTAACATGTTGGCAGCCAGAGAATTAAATTGGCTTTTTGGATTGGACTTAGAGCTGTGGGAAGCAGATAGGCAGTGGTTAGGGCCCACAATCACATTTGTGATTGGAACCACTCCTTGAGATATCCCACTTCTCTGAGAACAAACTGTGGGTTGTCCAAAGAAAGAAGACGTGGAGATTTAAAGGGACAAAACCTCCCCAGGTCTGGAAATGTTGTGCGTGAGAATGTGTCTGTGTGTAATCATTCCCAGACCTGGAGGATGAGACCCTCTAATAACAGTACACAAAATTATTTAGTCAATGGAGCTTATTGGCTCCCAGAAAAGAATTGTAAGTATGCAAGCAGTATGATTACAGTACAAATTTGTGAGTATGTTGATGGTAAAAGTTGGTGTAAATGTGTATGTTGATGGTAAAGGTTGGTGTAAATGTTTGTGTGTTGACCCCCATCCCAGCTTAAAAGGAGAGTAAGAAATAGCATGTGAAAGGAAATGAGAAAGGTCTGGACATGAGAAAGATCCCATGGAGAAATGTATGTGATTTATTGGAAAGAGAGAATTATTTGTGTGTGCTTTACTGATGTTGAAAGTTATTTGTGTGTGTTTTACTGGAGAGAGAGATTTATTTTGTTGAAAGAATGTTGAGTGGAAAAATGTTGAGTGGAAAAAATGGGTGAGATTTCTGTGTAGTACTTTAAAAATTTCCCCCCTTCTTGTCCTCGCTGGTTGTTAACTTTTTGCCTTGTAAAAGTGGAGGCAGGAGGAGGGGGCAGAGCGAGGCTTTTGCTTGCTTTAACAGCTTTTTTTCTCTTTCTCTCTGCTTTGAATAAGGTGGGGCTGGATAGTGAAAAGTGATTTTTATTATAGGTTACATAGTTTGCACCAGTAGTCATTGCTGTAGAAATACTATGTCATCTCATGATTTTTCTTAGCACTTTTGCAAACAAAGAAGCCTTAGATGGTTAGGCTGAGATGGGCAATTTGCCTGGAATGTTATCTTTGAAGGTGGCTCCGTTCCCAGGTGGGCAATTTGCCTAGAACAATTATCTTTGAAGATGGCTCAGTTCCCAGTTTCAACAAGGGAATCAACATTAAACTAGCTGCACTCTGTACATGCTCTTAAACCATATTTTGATTAAAGCAGAGAATTGACACTAAAGTTTGACTCCATCAGGAGGGTTTACAACAAGAATGTGAAGAATGCATAACTATTACCAGCACAACAGGTAAAATCACAAAAGGTATTCAATGGGCTTTGCAAATAACTTTTTCTTTGTAATTTTTAGTAAGTACAGCAAGGTGTAAGTGGTGGAGTTGTGTAAATCAGATTTTCAATTTTATTTTCAGAATAACTTATTTCTTCAATGTCTTTTAACTGACTATGAGGGCTGTATTGCATATCATTTGCCTAAAGATCCTTGGCTTGCTTGCTTAATGACTTCTTCCTTTCCTGTCCATCCACTACTTTCTCCTTCTCCATTGCCACAAGCTTCTACTGTTTTTTCAGATGGTGGTCGAATGAGAGGAGCAATTGCTTACAAGGATCCTCATGATGATTCCTGGAAGGTGTCCTGCAATTTTAACTTTCCAAACTTTTTCTCAACAGCCTTTCAATTTAATCTCTGACTCTCATTATGTGTGTCAAATTTATTTTTAATCTTCCAGGTGCTTATATCACGCCCAGGATTGCCCCCTTCCTGGGCCTCTTTCTGAAGGCAATAGTCTTGCTGACGCTGCTGTTCATATTTTACCTACTTTGTTTTTAGATTTTTTTTTAGTCATTTTTTTCCCATCAAAACGCTAGGGGGCTGGCACACGCGTGCCATATTCCACTTGATCACGCCAAGCAGATTGTTTCATCATTGGCTTTGGCAAATGGATGTTGTTACCCATGTTCCCTCTTTGGCTTCTTCGAAATACCTATTCAGGAGCAATTTGGGCCACATCTCAACAAGGGGAAACAGCTAACCATGTTATTTCTCATCTTTTTTTTGGCCATTACAGCCCTAGGCAAGCCCTCTTTTTTACAACCTGATAATCAGCTTTTTTGCAATTTTGTACAACCTGGAATAACAAGTTCATCGGTCCTTTAAGGACTGCCTCCACAGTTAAATGCCTGCATTTAAGTTCCAGCTGCTTACAATTACTGTAGGCTCGAATCCCACCAGGCTCAAGGTTGACTCAGCCTTCCATCCTCTCGGGGTAGGTAAACTGAGGACCCAAGATTGTTGGGGACAATAAGCTGACTTTGTAAAAAATGCCGCTTAGTAATAAGCAGGCATATACAATGGAAGGAAGGCTATTGCTGAGCGCATTGGGTTGTATCCCAAAAAATTGTAAGCCGCCCTGAGTCTCCGGAGAAGGGCAGGATATAAATATGAATTTTTTTAAAAAATGCGCTTAAGCCAGTGAAGTTTTGAATTACTGCAGAAGGAGTGCAGACAGGAACTAAACATGTAGAAAGCAAATGTTCCATATCATAGGTTTCAGATAAGCAAAAGACATCAGGGAACCGGATCCAGGGATTGGTGCCACAACATCCTTGACTGGGTGGATGCACTGGGCAGACGCAACGAGCTGGAATCCACAAAGGTCCTGTAGGAGCAAGCACAGCAGCATAGCCCTGCCCCAAGTAGTTAAATTTTGAATAAAAACATTCAAGTGACTTAAGGTAAATAATACTTTTTTAACTTGTTTAGGGACCCTTTCCCTCCTTTTTTTATTTTTTATTTTTTAATTACATTTTAATTACATTTTATATGCCGCCCTTCTCCGAAGACTCAGGGCGGCTTACAATTTTTGGGATACAACCCAGTGTGCTCAGCAATAGCCTTCATTCCATTGTATATGCCTGCTTATTACTAAGCGGCATTTTTACAAAGTCGGCTAATTGCCCCCAACAATCTTGGGTCCTCAATTTACCTACCCCGAGAGGATGGAAGGCTGAGTCAACCTTGAGCCTGGTGGGATTCGAGCCTGCAATACAGGCAGCTGGAGCTAAGTGCTAGGCTATTAACAGCCTGCACCACCAAGGCCCTTATTAAATGGGAGCTTTAACTATGAGACTATATCTATAACCTGTGCAAAAGTAGTTAATTGTACATCTTCAAGTAAAAAACCTCACTATCATCGCATTAACTCACCTACTCTGAACTGCACAGCTTTTGAAGAGACTTCCTTTAACTTTGCACATGTTTGGTTACTGCAAGGATGGTTTTTCACATGTGGCCAAGAAACTTTTAATTATATTCCTGCTAATATTAGTGAAGCGCAATGCTGCCTCAGCTGGCTAGTTCCTGTTTTGCTCTCTAAACAACAACTTTATCATTCAAATCGTTCTCGACGTGGGGTCACGCTAGATAGCACCTGTGACTCTGAAACAGCCTTACTTAATAAAGCGGAATATGTAGCACTAGCTGTGTCTATAGTGGGCGTGCCAGCAATTGCTGCTCACGCTCACCTTAACATTAACTCTGTTGTGCATGTAATTTAGCAAAAACAATGCTACTTCTTCAACTATCTCAACAATCAACCACGAGATGCAAGCGTTGAGGAAGGCTATTCTACAAAATCTATGTTGTTTTAATTTGTTTGATGAGTCTCGAACCATCCAGCACCAGCTTAATATTTTATACAATTTGGACTCGGAATTGGAAATTGATAATTCAGGATCTTGGTGGGAAAGCTTTTGGGCTTGGTTGCCCACGGGCTTAATGGGAAATATTCTACGCTATGTAGTTATTATTTGTGCTATTTTAATTAGTGGGTGTTGCTTTGTTCAGTGTCTTCCTTCCCTTTGCAACATATGTATCACAGCTTTTTGCCCTAAACCCCCTCCTACATTGCCTCAGGGTCAGGTATATGCCCTGTATAAACAACTGCAAGCGTGCTCTTCTAATGATTATAATCCCCTTAACTAACCCCTCTTATGACTATGCCTTGTCTAACAAAATAAAAGAGTGAGATGTAGTAACAAAGGAGATCCTGTAGAGGGTGCATGCAGCACACTGCTGTGTCTACTATAGGGGCCTCTTGGCAGGATCTCACTCCCTGTCCTTGGCTGGAAAGTCCCGGACTTGTACACGATCTCACCTTACTAACATCACCACTATTCTTAAGGATTGGTTGGGGGGTTTCACCAATCCAAATGCTGTATCTATGTTACCTTTGTCTTCTTGTAAAAACCCTATAAATGCAATAAACACTGCCCAGGCAGTCCGACATCTTGGCACCCTGCACAATGACTGGTCTTTGAACTTCATCGGGGGGGAGTTGGACTACTGAATTGGAAGCTGTATTATCAGGCCTCAGCACTCACATGGGTGAAAGAATGGATAAATTTGAAGAACAAAAGAATATTGACTTTAGAAGGACATGACTTACAATTGGAGTGGCATGCATTTATGTGGTATGGGAAAAGTAAAATACATAGATACTTCCAAAGGCACTATATCAGGAATGCTGTGCTTTCAGTATGGGAAAGAATCAAACAGAAACATTACATGAAAATACTGGTCTGGCTATCCATGATGGAAGTGCTAATACATCCAAATGCTCTTAAACTGGAAAAAATCATAAGGTATAAAGATATCCTAAATGAACAAGGGGACTTAAAATCAAAACAGGAACTAAAGAATCAAGGAATCAATTTGGCCTTGTGGCCACATATTCAAATACAAATGAGACACAAGAAAAATGCAGAAATATATGGATTCCATAAAGAACCCCTAGAATTAGATCAGATATTTTTAGGAACAGATGATAAATTAATAAAGAAAATATATAACTACTTATTGAACTTTAAAATGGAAGAACATGTAAAAGAAACTAAGATAGTATGGGCCAAAAATTTGGATATACTATAGAATTAGACAATTGGCAAAAACTTTGGGAAAGAAACTACAAACTAACTATGTCAACAACATTACAAAGATAACCTTTACAAAATGTTCTACAGACGGCATTTGCCACCAGCAAGAATGGCAAAGATCAGAGGTGGTATTCAGAAGGTTTTGACCAGTTCTGGAGAACCGGTAGTGGAAATTTTGAGTAGTTTGGAAAACCAGCAAATACCAACTCTGACTGGAGATTTTACAGTATCCTTCCCCTGCCACGCCCACCAAGCCACACCCATAGAACCGGTAGTAAATAAATTTGAATCCCACCCCTGCAAAGATGTTCCCAAACATATTGCCGGAGTGCTGGAAATGTAAACAGACACCAAGTTCCCATTACCATATGTGGTAGACTTGTCCAATGGTGAAAAAATATTGGTTAAAGATAAAAAGGTGGTTAGAAGAAATGACAACACAACAAATAGATTTAAAACCAGAATTGTTCTTACTAGGTATACTACCAGGGAAATATAACAAAATAATTATATATTTAATATTACATGTAATAACGGCAGCGAGAATCATGTACGCACACAATTGGAAAAATGAAAATATGCTGTAGAAGGTTAGCACCCACCCCTCTCCCAGAAGAATGAAGTATTCTAGGAAATATTAAAAAGGCAGAATATTGTATTTCCCTGGATGAGAAAAGGAGAAACATGTTTTCAAAGACAAAGCAGCTTCCTGCAGCTCCCTGCCTCCCCTGCAGTTCCAGGGTGATGAGATTAAGACATAGCCCTCAAGACATGATAGGATTAGCCCTCTACCCATCTCACCAGGGGTGGGATTCAAATGTTTAAACAACCAGTTCTGTGGGGGTGGCCTAATTTATGGGTGTGGCCTGGTGGTCATGTGACTGGGTGGGTGTGGCCAACTCAATGTCTCTCACGTCAAGGGGTGCCTCACCTGGCCCCTCCCCTCCCACCCATTCCTTGTCACACCCAGCCTCAACTTATCTATAGTTCTGTAAAAATGTTGTTCACCTTTTTTAGACTTTATTATCTACATACTATAGATGTACTTTCATGGACCACTGAAAGGAGGAAATGGCTCACATGCTTTGCCCAAGAGTGTGATAGGCAACAGGCTTCTAAGGGGCTGCCACAAAGAAGGGGGCAATGTATTTTCCAAAGAAGCAGAAGGCAAAACAAGAAGCAATGAATGGAAACTGAACAAGAGAAGCAACCTAAAACTAAGGAGAAATTCCTGACAGTGAGAACAATTAACCAGTGGAACTGCTTGTCTCCAGAACTTCTGGGTGCTCCAACACTGGAGGTTTTTAAGAAAAGACTGGACAGCCATTTCTCTGAAATGGTATAGGGTCCCCCCCAAAGTCCCTTCTAAGTGTTATTCTGTTATTCTGACACCTTTCCCAGGCCCTCCACTCAGATCAAAAATGTGGCTGTGATAATTGATCAGAGCTTCTCTGTTTTTTATGTGCAACAGCTTTAGTGTTTAGGATCAGAGCTAAGTTAGTTGCTTTTCTATTAATACATAATCCTTAAAAGGGCTCTCTTGTAGGGACCCTGCATGGTTTAATTCAGAGGTCCCCAACCTTTCTGGCACCAGGGACTAGTTTCATGGAAGACAATTTTCCCATGGATCTCTGTGTGTGTGCGAGAGAGAGAGAGGGAGGGAGGGGGGAAGACAAGTATACAGTTTAGGAAAGAGGCACAGACAGAAGTGGTAAATTAAATAGTGGGTGGGCCACGCATGGAGTAAAATAAGTGTGGGATTGTTACTTAAGGCCTGCCACCAGATGATTTTGCTCCAGTCCAGAGGAAAATCAGAATAATCACACAGGGAAGACTTCACTAGAAAGGGCTTTCTTTTGCTCCAGGAGAAAATCAGAATGAAGAACTGGAAAAGCCTTCACAGGAAGAGGCTTTTTTGTTCTTCTCTGGAAGAAAATTAGAAGACACAGAGAAATCTTCACTGGAAGAGGCTCTCTGCTTTTGCTCCAGAGGAAACCCCCAATCAAAGACATGGGGAAGCAGAAAGAGGGAATGACCACCACCTGCACTTTTCAATGGTTCAGCACAGTGATTCTCTTCCAGATTAGACCTGTGACTTTCTGCTTCTAAGAAAGTGGGAAGGAAGGTGGGGGAGAAGAGACAATTCTAACTCACCCTTCCAGCAAATCAAACCAAAGATCCAGCACATTGAGGGAGTGCTGACAAAACAATTCAAGAGGCAGAAGCAGAGGGAGGGAGAAAGAGAGAGAGAGAGGGAGAGAGAGAGAGACCAAACCAACTCGGCCAGCAGTCTTGGAAAAGGTGGAAATGAGAATGATTCCCTCGGAGACACAGTGCTTAAGAGGGGAAAGGTAGTTTCTCCCTTCCCCCATTCCAGTCCTTGTTGGAGCAGGCTTGCAAAGCTGCATGAGAAAGAAAAGAGCATGAGCCTTGTTTCTGTGCCAGGAGGGGGAGAGGAGGAAAGTGAGGAAAAAGAGGAGGAAGAAGAGATAGCAGGAGGAAGAGACCTTAGGCACACACACGCACGCATGCACGCACACACACACACACACACAAACAAACTTCTGTGCTGCTATGTGGGAGATATTTTTAAATTATTATTTGTGTGTAAATATTTCAAATATATTTTGGCCAAGCAGGAGAGCTGCAAGATTGGAGCCTTTTTTGTAACTGACTCTGTGAGGGTATATAAGCCCCTCCCACCAACTCACATGTTGCTTAGCAAAAAGACAGAGAGAGAAGTAGGTGCTGCTCTGTTAGCTAAGTCAGGGATTGGTCAGTGAAATGTAAATAGGTTTGTTGAATAAAAGAATTTGTTGTTACTTCAAAAATGGTCTGGCAAAACTTTTGGCTATAATTACATTGGCACGATTCATCGATTTCTTTCACAATTGGTAGCAGATTTCAGTTGCTATAAATGTCAATACTCAGCCAGTTAAAAAGATTTTAATTATGCCAGGGCCTAAGAGATCTCGTACAGTCACCAGAGCGGTGGCAAGGGCTTTGGAAGCCCAAAGAAGAATATTAGAACATGAGATAGAAGCTGAGAGCAGGGCGATAGAACAGACTATGCAGGAAATCAGAACCCCAGAGACATCCAGAGCACAAACCCCAACAACAAGGGGAGATGAGGCCAAATCAACAGACAGAGAAGAGATTCGGAACGAGCAGGCCAGAGCGGAGAAAGCAGCGGATTTTAAAAGGAGCTTCTGCGAATTCCTGGGGCTGCCAACAGAGACCGAAAATGTGATAAAAGAATTGAAGCAAATACTGAAGCTGGAAGAACAATCAGAAGCCAGACAAGGGATCCCAGATGCGGGGATGATAAGAAACATTCAATCTTGCCCCGAATTATCTAATCTAGCCCAGAGAAAAGCGTGTGAAAATTACAGGTGCCATTTTGAAGCCTTCCAGCCAGTATGGGCTCCCCCATTATTACCCCTTATGGAAAGCATCCCAGAAGCAATGATTCCCAGAGAAACAACTCCCTTGCCATATCTACTGGATAGGGATGGGGACCCACATGAAGCAAGAGAGAGAAGGCCCAATTTACCAAGTGAGGAAGAAGTAAGGGCAGCCATAGAGACTGTAATGGCAGCATTTGGCTCGCGAATACAATTACCGGCATTTTCCAAAACCAAGAAGGCCCAGGGAAACGCAGAGAGATCACCAGCATCAAACTCAGAAGGGGTCCCTAGAGGGCATCTATCCGGAGCGGAAAGTACACGCCACTTCCACCAATGCAGAGGGAGAGCCCAGAGCGCAGTGGGCGGCACCCCAGCAGAGAGCCAGGCCGGTCAGTAGGAGAGAGAGTGGCAGAGGTCTTCACACGACGGAGTCCAGAGAGAAATGAGCATTGCACATAAAAAGCCCGAAACAAACTTATCTAGAAGCTGCAAGTTTTAAAACAGAAGCTTCTGTACCCATGCCTTATTGTGAATACAGGCACGTTAAAAATCATGGCCAGCAGCCACAAGGGAACAATAATTCAGGGCCCTTGGTGAGTTTACCTGTTGGTTTTATTAAATTACGAGTTAGTGGGAATAATCTTTTAAGTTGGTCTAAAGATGTTCAAATGTTATTAATGAGAGAAAATACTCTTTTCATGTTACTAGATCCCCCGGAAAGGCCATGGAATATGGAGGAGGATTGCATCCACCATAACTCATTTTGTACTTTACTGTCCACTATAGAGTCCACCATTTATCCAACGATTCCCCATAATCTGACTACATCGGAGGTGTATGAGAAAATATTCAAGTTGTTTCATAGTAAGCACATGTCCACACAAAGCAGGATCTCAAGGGAATTTCATGCTGCAAAATTTAAAGAGGGAATGCATATGTCTGAGTACCTATGCAAACTTAATGAAATGAGGGTGGATTTGGGACAAAGAGGGGAGATAATTACTGATCAAAGCTTAGTTAGCATTATCATTAACTCCCTTGATAATAGCTGGGACAATTTCATATCCCAGCTAGATTACAATGGTGAAGACAATATTTCCCATGAGATACTGTCAGGGAAACTTATAGCAGAAGTTAACTTAAGACAGGACAGGAATGTCATACACAAAGAGGACAAAAGGATTAAGAGGAGAGCACCCTTGGACAGGGTCAGCCAGGTGCAAGTGTGTTTTCTATGTGGGTCCAGCAGGCACTTCAGAAGGGATTTCCCAAGAAACTATTACAATTTAAAAAAACGCAGGGACAGGTCACATAGCCAGTCAAGCGATGACCAGAGGAACAATCCCTCCTCAAGGGAAGAATACAGATTAAGAAGGGGTAGAGAAAGAAAAGCCAGTATATCAAGGTCCCCCTCACCAAGGTACAACAAGATGGGAACTACAGACAGAACCCCAAACGCAAAAGTAATTCTACAAATGTGATAGAGGGTGACAAACCAAGATTGACCAAGATGCAGCTAAGCCAACAATGGTTAATTGATTCAGGTGCCAGTAATCACGTTATATCTGATAAAAGGCTGTTTACTGACTTTGAAGAAATGGATTCAGGGGTCAAGGTGGCCAATGGTATAGGTGAAAGAGTAAAAGGGAAGGGAGATGCCTACATACCAGGGCTGGGACTTATAAAAGACATACTGTATGTTCCAGGAATAGACTACAATCTGTTGGCCACTCTAAAGTTGTCAAAAGATGGACATATAGACATATTATTTAGCAAGGGGAAGGTCTACGTGACCTATGACGGTGAGAAAGCTGGGGAAGTAGTTGAAAAGGATGGTCTACCCTACTACGTGCCCATCCCTTCCATAGCCAGCTGTGAGAGGGTGAAAGATGAAAGAACAAGTATAAGGGAACAAAAGGTCAAAGGGATCACTGGGGACAGAATTGAAAAAAAGAAACTCTTACTGAGAGTAAAAGGAATGTTAAATTTGTGAGAGAAACTAAATGTGATAAATGTCTTATAACTACAGGAAAGCCCACCCACGATGAGTGTGCCCACCTTTTGCACCATAGGATGGGACACATCAGTCTTCTGGTGGTAGAGAAAATGCCCAGGTACTCCAGAGGGCTACGAGTGAAGGACTGCGATACCTATCTTGAGTGTGCGGTATGTAGGGCCTCAAAGTCAAAAGACCAAGCCCACCCCAAAACTTCACAAAGGAGCACAAAACACAATTTTGAGCTGATGCATATGGATCTAGTGGGCCCATTGAAGCCCTCATTTGGTAACAACAGATATTTTCTAACCATAGTAGACGATCACAGTAGATTTGGTTTTGTATTTAGCGTTGAACACAAACATGAAGTGTTCAACAAGTTCAAGGAATTTCACAAGCTAGTTGAGAATCAGTACCAAACCAGAATCAAAAAGATCTTGACAGATAGGGGGATGGAATTCCATTCGAAGGAATTCCAGAATTGGCTAAAAAGAAAAGGGATAGTGCATTTACGAACAGTGCCAATCTCAGCATTTCAGAATGGCATTATAGAGCGCAGAAATGGTGTACTGCAAACCATGGTGCAATGCATCCTGGAGGATGCAGGCCTGTCAGAAAAATATTGGGGTGAGGCAGTCAATTACGCCAATTACACACTCAACAGGACGTGGTCTAGTGTGATAGGCACTGCTCCATATGAAAAAATTTACGGGGTAAAGCCAAAGTTAGATCACCTCAGAATATTTGGAGTAACTGCTGAGGTTCACATTCCAAAACAGATCAGGAGGAAGGGAGACAGGGTTTCCAAAAGGCTAGTTTTCACCAGATACGAACCCGGAAGTAAAGCATACAGGTTTGTGAGTGAGGAAGGGAAATTAACAGTGTCTAGATCAGCCGTTTTCAATGAAAATGTGAATTGGACTAAGATCCACACAAATGAAATAATAACTAGAGAATCAGAAGGGGCAAGGGGAAATAGAAAGAGGAATAGGAGCCCAACATCCCCTAACAATTCGGATGATTCGGATTCGGATGAAGGAAACTTAATTGACGGTGTGACTAAAGGAATATTAAAAGAGAGTTCAGGAGAGGACAGAAATGAAAAACGTGAGGAAAGTAGCGATGACAGCAGCGATGATAGCAACTGGGTGGTAGTCAGGAGGTCTAAAAGGGATAACAAAGGAAAGCCTCCAAAGGGATACGAGGAGTACATTGCCTCGGTTAATAGTATAGTGTCAACTCCCAAGAGTTATGAAGATGTGCTAAAGCTTCCTGCAGTGGAGCAAGTAAAGTGGAAAGAGGCTATGGAATTGGAGTTAAATAGTCTGAACGAAATGGAAGTGTATGAACCAAGGAATTTCCCAGATGGGAAAAAATTAGTTGGCACAAGATGGGTGTATAAAAGGAAGCCGCTGAAGAATGGGAAAGTTTTATACAAAGCCAGATTAGTTGCACAAGGCTACGCCCAAAGATATCTGGACGACTATGATGACACATATTCCCCAACGGTCAGGCTGGAGAGTGTGAAAATAGCATTGACGATGGCAGCTTTTTTGGGTGAAAATGTACACCAGTTTGACATCCAGACTGCGTATCTGCATGCTGAATTAGATAAGGAAATATACGTAAGGGTCCCTCCAGGAATTGATAGTAAAGGTAAATCAATTTGGCTTTTAAGGAAAAGTCTCTATGGTTTGAAACAATCTGGTAGGCAATGGTTCGAGTGCCTAGCAAAAGTTTTGAGACAGATAGGTTTTACCACCACTCCAGCTGATGAATGTGTTTTCACAAAGGGCAGTCAGGGGTCCAGGGAGAAAGTGCTCATTTACGTTGATGATATTTTGTATGTAGGGAAATCTGATTCTAAATTGTAAGCAATTTGCGGAAGACTTGAAGAAGCACTTCAGTCTAAAAGTCCCTGGGCAAAATTGGTAAGTATTTGGGTGTACAGATCATCAAAACTAAGAAGGGGTTTGGTCTCTCCCAAAGAGAAAAGATTTTGGAACTTGTGGAAAAGTGCTCCATGGAAAAATCAAAACCTGTAGGGACACCTATGCAAACTGATTTCCTCAGGAACATGTATTGTGAAAGTGAGGAGTTCCCTGACAACACTTTGTGTAGGTCAGTGATTGGATTGCTTCTTTACATTGAGAACTGGAGTAGACCGTATATAGCCCTGCCAGTCAACTTATTAGCCAGGCAGATAAAGAACCCTAAAAGATATAATTGGGAGGCAATTAAGAGATTATTGAGGTATTTGTCTCATACCGCAGACTCACTATTGGTATTGAAGCCCTTCCTATTGGAGGAACCTATCATAAGCTGCTTTGCGGATTCTGACTGGGCTGGAGACCCAAAATCCAGAAAAAGCACATCAGGGTACGTTGTGTTTCTGAATGGGAGTCCAGTGCACTGGTATACAGGGAAGCAAAAGCTAATAGCCACCTCTACTACTGAAGCAGAATACGTTTGTCTATCCAAGGCTGCAAACGACTTGGTGTGGTTCAATGACTTGATTGAACACTTGTGGGATACACCTATTTACCCAATTAAAATACTGGAAGATAATAAGGCTGCTGTGGACATATCCGTCTCAAACGCAGTGGGACACAGGTCGAGGCATATCGGTATAAAATATAAGCATGTCAGGCAAATGACAAAAATGGAATTCATA
The DNA here is from genome assembly GCA_009733165.1 of Naja naja. Classification (NCBI taxonomy): domain Eukaryota; kingdom Metazoa; phylum Chordata; class Lepidosauria; order Squamata; family Elapidae; genus Naja; species Naja naja. The sequence goes on along the minus strand of SOZL01000614.1, from coordinate 33,418 downwards.
AGAATCATTCATTGCAATACCAGGGAACAAATTGCTGATATGTTGACAAAGCCTTTGCCCAGCGACCAACACTACTATCTGTCTGAGAAAATAGGCATGATTTTTAATGTATGATTTGTTTATGTCTTGTAAATATTGTAATGTATAATTGTAAAATATTTTTGAAAGAATTTACACAAGAAGGGGATTGTGGGAGATATTTTTAAATTATTATTTGTGTGTAAATATTTCAAATATATTTTGGCCAATCAGGAGAGCTGCAAGATTGGAGCCTTTTTTGTAACTGACTCTGTGAGGGTATATAAGCCCCTCCCACCAACTCACATGCTGCTTAGCAAAAGGACAGAGAGAGAAGTAGGTGCTGCTCTGTTAGCTAAGTCAGGGATTGATCAGTGAAATGTAAATAGGTTTGTTGAATAAAAGAATTTGTTGTTACTTCAAAAATGGTCTGGCAAATCTTTTGGCTATAATTACATTGGCACGATTCATCGATTTCTTTCACATGCTAGGCTGCAAAGAAAGTGCAAACTAACTCTTTTTTTTGGCAATGCTTGTTGTTTTTTTCAGCCCGAAGCCTCTCACGATGTTTTCATCTCCATTGTCACAGCACTGGGCTGCAAGGGAGGGGGAGACCTTAGGCGCATGCGCACACACACAGGTGTGTGGGTTGGAGAGGTGAGCTGAGAGTCACGCAGAGGTCCGTCAGGCACAGAGGCAACAACAGGGGTAGGGGATCAAAATGGGAAGCCTCTGCCCACTTAAAAAAAAAAACCCTGCGGAGTCCATCCTCCCCTCCATTGCCTCCATGCCTAATGCCAAAGGACAGTTCTGCTTCCGCCCCCTCCCCCCCTGCAATGCCAGAAGCCACACGCCACCACCCATTCTCCTTCCACTACCCCCCCCAGAGCCATTGCGACTTGTGATCTCCTATGGCTACTACTGCCCATGGCACGCTGGCAGGCAGAAGCCGCCTGGGTCCCCCATGCCCTCTCCTTCCTACCTCTTTCTTCCTCCACACACAAGTAATGATATTGCTTTCCTATGCGGGGGTGGGATGGTCCCAGGGAAAGGCCAGCGAGCGGGGCATAGATGCACCAGTGCCACTCATGGCCAGCCTTAGATCCACGCTGCCACCTCAGCCCCCGCCCCACGCACAGGAGGGTCCAAGTGTGAGAGGGCTGGGCTGGCAATGCGTCCTGGGTGAAGGGCAGCACTCAGCAAGCAGTCCCCAGGGATGCCAGGCCCTGCGCGCTCACCACCTCCTGTGTGCACACCCACGGAGCGGGGCCAAGGCAGTGCTGCAGATCTAAGGCTGGGCCTGAGCAAGGAACCAGAAAGCATCCTGGGCTGCGGGTATAACTTTGCCCAGGTCCGGCTGGTTTGCCAGCTTCGCCCGTTTCTGGACCGAGATGCCCTGCGTACAGTCACTCATGCCCTTGTTACCTCGACTCACTACTGCAATGCTCTCTATTTAGGACTGCCCTTGCACACCATCCGGAGGTTGCAGCTGGTGCAGAATGCGGCCGCGCAGGTGGTGATGGGAGTTACCCGATTCTCCCATATTACCCCCCTCCTGCACGGCCTGCATTGGTTGCCAGTTGTGCTCTGGGTGAGGTTCAAGGTTCTGGCTTTAACATTCAAAGTCCTACACAACATGGGTCCACAATATTTGAGGGAGCGCCTCCTACCAATATCGGAGACCAACCGTCCTGTACGGGCACACAGGCAGGGGCTCCTCGGGGTCCTGTCGGCAAGCCAATGTCTGCTGGTGGTCCCCCCACGGCGAGCCTACTCTGTGGCGGCCCCCGACTTATGGAATCAACTGCCTCTGGACCTCCGTCTGGCCTGACCTCCGCACCTTCGCCCGATTTGAAGACCTGGCTATTTGACCAAGTCGGGCTGTGATTACGTAACCGGGGGTATGGGATAATTTAACTCTAATTCGGTTTATTGGACTTTATAGTGGTTTAATTCTTTTTTAATTTTTTATTGTATTTATATGTTTTAACTGTGAGCCGCCCCGAGTCTTCAGAGATGGGGCGCATATAAGTCCAATAAATAAATAAATAATAAATAACTATAGGTGAGCAGCCAAGGCAAGATAAGGAGTGGCTGGGAGGGGCCAGGCGGGGTGGGGCGTGGCCAGCCAGTGGCACAATTTGCTGGTTCTCCAAACTGCACAGAATCATAATAAGGGGTTCGCCCGAACTTGTCCAAACCGGTAGAATCCCACCCCTGCATCTCAGCACATGGCACCTGGGAAGATTACATCACCCAGCAAGATTCAACCAAGCTACCCCTGCATGGCCCCATGGGAGTGACAACCAATCAGGATGCATTTCTTGCCACAGGAACAGGAAGCAAGTTCAAAGCCCAGAGAGGGCATAAAACCCAGGGACTCTCAGCATCTCTTCCCTTTTCGCCCAGGAGCTCCAAGGCATGTGGTCCTGTCCACCATTAAAACCATCTTTCAAAGCAGTCACCATGTTTCCAGTGTCTTTCTTCCCACTTGGAACTGAACCCAGATGGACATTTCTTCCAACAATATCTATAGATGAAAATGTAATAAAGAAAATACTAGACTATGCCGAAATGGACAGGTTAGCGATGAAAATTAAGGATAAAGAGGAAACAGAGTATTATTTAACTTGGGACTTATTTTATAAATGGTTAGAAAATAGAAGCAGAAGTTAGTAAATTTATAATTAAGGATGATCAATAAAATAAAAGTAAATTTATATATAGATATATATAAGCAATAATACCATAAGCAATATTATCACTGGATTATATTTGATTATAGATTAAATTGTATAGGGCGATTAGAAGTGAAGATTATATTGTATATATTATGAGAATAATGGTTATAATTATGGTGTGTATAATATGTGTATTCAAAAGAGATTTGATACAGAGAGTACACTGTCATTGCAGAAATGGAAACATTATGTATAACAAAGGAAAATGTATAATAAAAATAATTTAAAAAGCAGCTGTAATCTTCCTTTCTTCTTTATACTTTATAGTTCATATTTCAGCAACAGCCAGAATTTTCCTTTCGCTTTAACAATTAGTATTTGTAATCCATCAAGGCCCCAGGTCCTATTATATATCCAGATCAATAAACTTTCATTTTCAAACAATACCAAAATGAAAAGACTTTTCAAATTCACAATACACATTACTCCTTCTTCCTTCAGTTTTCCACAGCTCAAAATATTTAATGTTCTTACAAGCTGTCCAGTGGTGGGATTCAAATTTTTTTACTACTGGTTCTGTGAGCATGGCTTGGAGGGCGTGGCTGGGGAAGGATACTGTAAAATCTCCAGTCAGAGGTGGTATTTGCCAGTTCTCCAAACTACTCAAAAATTCTGCTACCGGTTCTCCAGAAGTGGTCAGAACCTGCTGAATACCACCTCTGAAGCTGTCCCTAAACCAGAGGTGGTATCCAGCAGGTTCTGACCAGTTCTGGAGAACTGGTAGCGGAAATTTTGAGTAGTTAGGAGAACCGGCAAATACCACCTCTGACTGGAGATTTTACAGTATCCTTCCGCTGCCACACCCACCAAGCCACACCCACAGAACCGTTGGTAGTAAAAAAAATTGAATCCCACCACTGCCCTAAACATCACAGTTATCAGTAGACAGCTATAAAAACACACTTTGTAGCTAACAGTGCCCAAGGACTTCCCTAATCAAAACAAAAATAAGACCACTTTACACTTCTAACAGTCTCTTCCAGTCACTAAATGATGCCCTTGATCTTTACTTTTCTTTGGCTGCTCCATTCAAAATTATTTTCTTGATGCTTTCAAGTCCAATAACAATCAAAAAGTACTAAAAATATATATTCTAATATTCTTCAAACAGTTAAAGTTCTTTAAGAAATAACTAGTCCAGACTATCCTTTAATTTAAAGTTAACTCCTTTATAATCATTTCTTCCATTCCTTTCCAGATCGATCAATGGCTCTGAAACTTAGTTGCCGCTATTTTTTCTTTTGAGTCCCACTTTTCCAAAGTCATTAGCATTTAAATCAGGATAAATTCCACAGCAGGAAGTTAGAAAAGTCTCACCCAGCACAGCCACGCTGCTCCTTGATTTTTCCCTTCCTTTCTCTTTCCAAGCTGCCACAGCTTCAGTTCAGCCTTAATGCCCGTCCTCTCTCCTGCCGGATTCAAGGGGTTTCTCCATATCTAATGGGAGGTTGCACTTCTCATGATATACAGGGTTTCCCCTCTATCTTCGTCACCCCTCTGGGGTTGACTCTTCCCCCTAAGAGTCTCCAGGCAGGCGAAATCGGAAGGCTGGAACAGAGCCCCGTTTCCCTAATTCACTCCGCTGTGAAGTCAGCTTCTTTCTCCACTTTTTAAAAAATTATCTTTGACTTCTGTTACAAGTCTTTGTTCATTCTGAGCCTTTGCTTTCCTGACTTCATCTTTGCAGATTCAGGCTGTCTGCTAAAATGTCAGCTAAAAATGAGCTAAAATCTGCTCTTTTAAAGTTTAAGACACTGGTTGTATTGTATTCTATTGTTTCTGTTTGCATTATATTGGATTCCAATATGATGTGGTCACTCTCGCCCAAGGTTCTGGTGACTTTACCTCCCTCTATCACTTCTTCTCTATTAGTAACAATTAGGTCCAGTATAGCTTTTCCTCTAGTTCCCTCCTTTACCTTTTGGATGACAAAGTTGTCAGTTAGGTTGGTTAGTAATGTGTTTGATCTCCCACTTGTTGCAGAGTTTGTCTCCCAGTTGATATCAGGGTCGTTAAGGTCTCCCATTACTACTGTGGTATGTTTCCTACATGTGTTTGTTAATGGATTAGCAAAGAGTTCATCTATTTCTTCTACTTGGTTGGGCGGCCTGTGGTGGGATTGAGCCGGTTCACACCACTTCGGGAGAACCATTTGTTAACTTTCTGAGCAGTTTGGCAGACTGGTTGTTGGAAGAAATCTCCTTCCAACAGCCTTTTGTTTTTCCCACTTTACAGAGCTAATTCTGTCAGGAAGGCAGGAAGGAAACATTCTGGTGTGTTTCTAGCCAAATCCTGCTTATCTTTAAGTGTTTTCAGATACTGTCTCTCTGGTTAATTAACATTGTAAGCAGTTGGTGCTTGACAGTACACCCAGACTTTCTGTCACCTGAGCTTCTCCGAAGTTTTTTTATTAGGGGCTTGACTTTCTTAAAGGGGAAGGGTTGTTTTAAGCTTTTTACACTGCTTTAGTAGTTCCTGGCACTGTCCTTTTGGGGTGTACTTCCAAGAGGCAGGATACAAGCTTGTCACTCTGTCTGATTTTTTATTGCCTTTCTGGGGGCATGTGAACTTTCCTTAAATCTGGATGATTTCCTTAGGATATCTTGTGAGGTGAGTGAGACCAGTTGGTATCTTTTAAGTGGTGCAAATGGACCTAAGGATTGCTTCTCCTGGGTGTGAAAGGGTGCTTTGTCAGTTCACTGAGCACAGGAGTCTCTTGTCTGTGGGGATTCTTCAGTCATCCAGGTCATGGTTGTCCCAAAGGTGCTTTTTTCAAGAGTGTTGGAAGAAATCTCCATTGGTTCAGTTCCAAGTGGGGAGAAAGACACTGGATACATGGAGGCTGATTGGAAAGATGGTGAACAGGACCGCATGGGTTTGAGGTTCTGGACAGCTGACCAATTGGTTTGATGCATACATGGATTTTTATACAGTTTGTTCTACAGCATTTTGCAATTTAGAGGCTTGTTTTGTGTATTTTGTTATTTGATTTTAGTTTGAGCAATGAGTTTGGGATTTTAATCTTGATTAACAAATGTAATTAATCCTAGATGCTGGCTTCCTTGGGGTTTTAATCCTGTCTTGAATGGATTACCAAATCTGCATTTTTAAAAGGTGACCTCGTCAGTTTCTTTGGGGCTATTAAGAAAGACTGAGTCTGTTTCCTGCCTTTTAAGAGCATGTTTCTCTATTTCTCATTCAGGGAAATATAATTTTCTGACTTTCTAATCTTTCTCAAAATATTTCATTCTTCGGGAGGTGGGGGAAGTGCTAACTTTCTACAAGAGGCAACTGGACTTTCTTGGTTTCCAGAAAGTCCAGTTGCCTCTTGAAAAAGCACCTTTGGGACAGGAGTCTCTTCCATTGCTTCGGAGTGGCCAGGCACATGATTGCTCACTGATAGTAAGATAAAAAACAAAGGAGGTAGTGGTATGGATCCTTCAATTCATTTTAGTTTTCTCCCATGATAATAAGGTTTAATAACATGGCACCAGGCTTGAAGTGTATTTAGATATCTGTGGCATGTACTAATTTTATTATGATCCACAAGCTTGGGAGGGCAGAGATTTGAACCTGGGTCCCTATATACTTTGTTAATTTGTCTCTTTAGCTCAGCATTTTGTAGCCCAAGTCTGCCCACCCACTTTCTAGACAGCTTAAATGACTTCTCTGCTAAAGGGTTTCACTTTATGAGCAAGAGTTGGCTGCTGATAGTTAATATTGCATTTTAACTATTTTAATTCCTCAAGGTGCTCTGGCACCCTGCCTGATTTGTAACTCCGGCTTGCAGGTATTGCTGATGAAAAGGAAGGTATTCATATAGAATGGTTTAGGTTTCCATGATGGCTGTGGCTGTCATTGATCTTCAATGTGTATTCCTCCATTTCTAATATAATGATTAGTATTTAGGGCAGCTTTTTGCAAGCAAAGAAGCTTTTTGTATTTTTGTACAGGTAATCCTTGACTTACAACAGTTCATTTAGTGACCATTCAAAGTTACAATGGCACTGAAAAAAGTGACTTATGACTGTTTTTCACACTTACGACTGTTGCAGCATCCCCATGGTCACAAGAGGCTGGGAGAGGTGAAGCATCCCTGAGTGATGTCAGTTGGCCATGCCCACCCAGTCACATAACCACCCAGACACGCCTACCCAGTTGGTCATTAGGGCAGAGAACCAGTTGTTAAATTATTTTAATCCCACCACCACTAATAACACCACTTTTTTGGAGTAATACCATAAAATTATATATCAATGGAAAGATAATTTAATCAAGAATGTAATGCAACAAAGTTTGTTCAATTATCTGTATTCTATGAAAAGTTATAGCCAAATAACCAGAAAAAGGAAGCATAACTTGCTTAGGTTGATATCAGGTAGCTTTCCTTCATCTGATTGTAGCCAATGAGCATGAGTGTTTAGAGAGCCAACCTGGTGTCATCTTGTTTTGGCAATGAGCCAATTAGATCACAGTAGGATTCAGTTAGTGATGTCATGTATGGAAGCTGAGAGGAGGACATTTGTCAGTGTGTTATGTGATCGCTATCAAGATGGTTGGGTTTTTGTGTTCTTTGATTAGTGAGCTTGTAAAATGTAATAAAATTAAAGTAATGGTGCAAAGTGTTATGTATGTAGGTTTGAATGTTATTGGTTTATTTGAACTGTTCTTGTAAAATGTCAAATGGTATTGGTTTAAATAGTGCGGAAGAACCTGCACTCCATTGGCTGGCAGCTACAGCTGCAGGCTATAAGAAGCAGCCGAGCCTGCCAGGATGGGTCCATTCAAGCTGTAGTCACTAATAAAGTCTTTGCTGGAACCCTCGGTCTGACTCTTCATGCAAACTTAACACTGGCTAAAGGTGGGATTTCCCTGAAGAGAAGACGACGCCGACGAACAAGCAACCGAGCGAGATGGCTGCGCTGAACACCCCCAGCACCGTTCGATCCGCGACGGAAAACTGGGAATCGTGATGCGGATCGCTTCCACATGTTCCTGGAGGGGAACGATCTCGCCGCATCCCCGAGACGGAAGAGGGCGGTCTTCACGCACTGCGTCCGCAGTCTTCAAAATGGCTAAGGCATTGGCGAGCAGCAGAGCTGAAGGTAATGGAATGGCCCGATTTAGAAAAACTTTGAGAGCCCATTACTGACAAGTATCGTGGCCTCATTAAGAGACACGAATTTTACCGCGGGATCAAGGGATAGCGAGAATGTTAATGACTTCGCGGCAAGTTTAAGGGACATTGGGGTGCCTGTAACTTTACCAACTTAGAAGAGGCCATGCGGATCGGTTTGTTTTAGGCCTTAAAGATAAGGTTTTACAAAGCAAACTATTAATGAAACCTAAGATCACGCTTTAAAGAGGCCATTGAAGAAGCTGTTTCAGCGAAGCCACCAAGTCCTCAGCAGCGCCATGAAAAAGATTAACAAGGCCTCAAGCCAGGCCTCAAGCCATTCTGATGGGGATAAATCCACATCTACTCATTGCAACAAATAGACTCTGATTCTGATGGCAGTGAGGCAGAGGAGGGGATTTTAAACTCAGAATGGAGAAGAAAAGAAAAGACTCTGGGAAGAACAGGCAAGGGTTCTATTGCAGAGGCTGGGCCACCCAAGACTGATTGCAAGTTCTTTGACTCCATTTGCCTACTACTGTGAGAAACGGGGTCACATAGCCAGAGTCTGCAAATCATCCAGAACTCCACCAGCTAGGAAGAAATTCCCTGATAGAGACTTTAAGCCCAACAATTTCCTTGAAAAATGGGGCGAATTTAGAAGCAAATGGCAAGAATGAAACGCACCAAACAATCACTATTGGTCATTCTTCACCCTAAAAAGCAGAAAAGTACATGTGAAGGTGTTTATTGAAGGAAGGCCTTGCCAAATGGAAGTGGACTCAGGCTCTTATTTATCTATGGTGTCATGGGACACTATCCACAGACTTTTCCCAAAATTCAGAAAAGCATTTCCAGAAGCAAGCACTGACTCTCAAAGACTACCAAGGGAACAAGATTCCAGTAGTTGGAGCGAGAGATTTCAACGGCAGTTTAAAGGCCACACCAAACGCTTGCCCCTGACCATCGTGGACAAGGATCGCTTCAAGTTTGCTGGGACTTGAGTGGTTCAAGCCACTTGGCATCGAGGTGACTGGCATCCATCACGAGCAGTTCTGACTGGGAAGAGTCCTTGAAGTCTGAGTTTCCAGAGGTCTTCAGCTAAGGACTGGGCAAGTATATGGGGACCCCTATTGCTTTCAGCCTAGACCCCAAGGTGCCCCAATTCGTTTAAAGCCCAGGAGGGTCCCATTTGCTTTAAAGGAAAAATTGATGCACAATTAGATAAACTCATTGCTCAAGGGTTTTAGAGCCTACTGACCACTCCAGATGGGAAACACCATAGTCACACCAGTCAAGTCTGATGGGTCAGTGAGAATCTGTGGTGACTACAAGGGGACATTAACCATGCTGCAACAGAGCGCATATCCTGTACCAGTTGTGCATCATCTGCTCCATTCCCTTGGCAGGGTACAGTATTTGCTAAACTGATTTGGCTCAGGCATATCAACAATTAACATGATGATGCCACTGCAGAGGCACAAACAATTGTGACCCATAGAGGTGCCTTCAAATGTAAAAGACTACAATTTGGAGTAAGCGTGGCACCTGGCATTTTTCAGAGCCTTATGGAAAGAATGTTGCAAGGACTGCCAGGGTAAACCTATTTTGATGATGTATTAATCTCTGCTGAAAATGACACTCAGCTTCAAGAAAGACTCAGAGAAGTCCTTACCAGATTCAGAAAAGCGGGTTTTAAAAGTCAAGGAAGACAAATGTACACTCAAACAGACAGAGTTGAGTTCCTGGGGTATATGATTGACAAGCATGGCATCCATCCTACTGATGCCAAGGTTAAAGCAATCAATGAAGCCCCTAAACCTCGATGCAAGGCAGATTTGCAGCCTTCCTTGGACTTATTAACTTTTACCACATGTTTCTACCTCACAAAGCATCTATTGCTGAGCCCTTACATCGCCTACTTGATAAGAATGCTGTTTGATCTGGGGGCGGAAGGAACAGTCAGCATTTAACAGTATTAAGAGACTAATCACGTCTGATGCTGTGTTGATACAATTCTCTGAGAATTTACCTGTTGTTCTGACTTGTGATGCATCCCCTTTTGGAGTGGGGGTTTGAGTCACAGGCTTCCCAATGGACGGGAAGCCCCAATTGCATTTTACTCTTGCACTTGTCCAAAGCAGAGAGAATTATAGCCAAGACAGGAGGCTTTGGTTAAGGTTGTTTTCATGAATATCTGTATGGCAGGTCATTCACCATTGTTACAGATCACAAACCTTTACTAGGCATTGTGGCAGGAGACAAACCTACACCTACTATCCTGTCACCAAGAATGCTGAGGTGGACTGAATTTCTTGCAGCCTATTCCTACAAACTGATTCACAGGCCTGGCAAGGACATTGGACATGCTGATGCACTGAGTCGTTGCCCACTACCTCAACAAGGAGGACTTTGAACTTGAAACTCACCTTTTTCCTGGAGACCGCTTGCTAAGCTTCCAGTCCATGCTGCTGAGATTGCCAAAGAAACTGCCAAAGATGCTGTGTTGGCACCTGTTATGGGCTGGATTAAGAAAGGTTGGCTCTTCAATTCTACTCACCTTGCCCAACCTTTTAAGTCCAGGCAAACTGAATTATCTGTATTAAGAGGATGTATTTTGTGGGTAACAGGGTGGTTATTCCTGCAAAACTGCAAAGGGAGGTTTTGGAAATGACATGAGGGTCATCCTGGGATTGTAAGGATGAAAGGTTTGGCCAGGAGTTATGTATGGTGGCCAGGTATTGACAAAATGGTTGAAAACTGGGTAGCCTCTTGTCCCACCAGGTAGTCAGACCTGCCCCACCTCACCCCACAGGAATGGAATGTCCTAGGGCCCATGGTCTAGAATCCACATTGATTTTGCAGGCCCTACAAGAGGGCACACACTTTCTAGTGATAGTAGATGCATACCCAAATGGCTAGAGGTAATTCCAATGACATCCACTACTACTGAGGCTGTTATCAAGCAGCTCAGAAAATTGTTTGTAACCCATGGGTTACCAGATGTCCTTGTTCTCTGACAATGGCCCCCATTCACATCTAACATTTTGAATCCTTTCTAGCTCAACAGGGCATCAGACATGCCCTCACTGCCCCTGGCACCTTCGCCAAGCGGCCGGCTGAACGCATGGTGCTTTACCAAAGAGAAGCTTCAGCAGCTGGGTCCTGGGGACATCACCGAGAAGCTTCTAGTGTTCAAACATCAATGACTCCCATCAACCTAACTCTGTCCCCAGCAGAGTTGTTGATGGGCAGAAACTTAGGTCTTCCCTTGACCGCCTTCATCCCACTTACGCACTCCAACGCACCACTGGATTCCACTTCCAAAGTTCGCTCTTTAGTGAGACTTGTCTATGCTAGAACCTTCTAGGTGACCCTGGATTCCTGCTGAAATAACTCACATCACAGGCCTCGTTCTTACAGGGTACAAACAGAGGATGGCCTCCTCTGAGCAGGCATTGACCAACTTAGATCCAGGGTCCCTCAAGAACATCGCCTCTGTCTCCCTAGGTCCCTCACCTGATGCTCTTCTAGGGGAAGGGGGAACAGGAGGAAAATCAGCAAACAGGAATCAACCCCATGTGTAACGAGCCATTGTGACAGGAACCATCCCAACCCACGCTACCAAGATCCATCCTTAGAAGTGGAAGATTGCATCACTACCTGACTTGGGTGCTGACATTGGAATGGAGATGGGTTGGGAGGAGAGACCAGATTCTAACAATCTAACAGTCTCCTTTCACAGGAAGTCCCAACAGGGAAATGTCAGCAGACACATTTCTCTCACTGTGAGAATTAAAGCTTCTGAACCAACAAGGTCCTCAACAAAGACAAGAGCACCACCTATTTAAAGGAATACATTAGAAGGGGGTTTGGTATGGACTGAACCTGGTGGGGAGGGTGTTATGTATGTAGGTTTGAATGTTATTGGTTTTATTTGAACTGTTCCCCAAAATGTCAAATGGTATGGGTTTAAATAGTGCTGAAGAATCCCTGCACTCCTATTGGCTGCGCTACGGCTGCAGGCTATAGAAGCAGCCGTAGCTGC
>SOZL01000614.1:0-20495 GCA_009733165.1 Naja naja | reverse complement strand
ATGCCTTCAAGGTTCTGGTCAGTGGTGTCATCATCTTCATCCTCACTGCTCATGGTGAAGAGATTTTGTTCTGATACATTATCCTGTGGCACGAGTTGATAGGTGCTGCTATATTTCTGGTTTAACAAAGCATTCTGAGATTCTAATACTAGAGTCTCTAATGAATCTATTTTGCTCTCGATAAATGTTGAAAGGCATTTTAGCAAGCATGGCCCAAATGTGCATAGCAATATAAGCAAAATTAAAGGTCCTGCAACAGCACTTAACAAGGTAGTGAGCCAAAGAGGGAATTTGTGCCAACCCTCAAACCACCCTTGATGACCCTCCCTCTCCCTTCTCCGGATGTTCAGGCCTTCCTGGAGTTTGTTCATGGAGTCCTGAACTATGCCAGAGTGATCTGCATAAAGCAACATTCTTCTCTTAAAAACAACACATAACCCCCTTCTTGTAAGAAAAGTAGGTCAAGTCCTCTTCGATTTTGCAAAACTACTTCTGAGAGGGAGAGGGATTTTTGTAAGTGAGAGATAGAGGTTTCTATTCTTTTCCAGGTCTTCAGTCAATAGCAGCCCTAAGGTTGTGATATTGAGAATATTGATGTGAAAAGAGGCTATTCCAGTACCTGCTCCTGTTAGGCCAAGTCCCACTAACAGAGCAACTGTGAGGGTGGAGATAGGCTCTCGCTTGTGCCCTATGAGTTCTGACCCTGAGTAGGTGTTGTAAATGTCTTCCTCTGTGTGAATGTATATGTGTGGCATAACTTGGACAAGAATGCAAAACCTGTGGTGTTAATCACATGGTGGGGCACAGGCTGTAAGGCCTGTAGAACAGGCCCACCATCCATTTCTAGGTGGTATGTAAAGAGTGTTGTGTTGATTGTGCTATGTGTTGTATTGCAGTATTGCTTATACTGTGTAGGTACCTTTCCAATGCAGGTCCCCTTACCTGAGATTGACTGCAGTTTCCATCTGCATGCCTCATCGCTTGAGGAAGTATTGTATGAAGAAACAAGCCCAACAGCCTCATAATGCAGGGGCTGGACATTGTAGCAAAACCAACAGGCTATAGTAAGGTTGGGATTGGTGCTATTCACCAATTGATAGGTGGCTTTGGCGATGTCCCACAGAGGGTTCCCAGGGCAGCTGTGTGGAGGGAAGTAAGAATAAACAGCAGGAGTAGAAGAAGCGTTTCCCAGGACTGGAATAGCTTTTCCCAGGAGTTCTAGTGGATGGTGGGGTGGCTCCCTATGTTCTGTTAATACATTGTTAGGACCTATCCATACTGGGGATCTTGCAGGGTTTGTAGTTTTATGGTAAAATATTTCCATCATTCCCATATCCATCATAAATCACGACCTCCCAGGTGACTCGACCTGCCACCCCATTTTGTTTTCTGACTGGTGAGAGGAAACCTTTACTGGATTACATTTCTGGGGTTTATCCCTTCCACATAGTAAGTTCTGCAGCCTTCTTAAGCGTAATAAAGTCACCTGTGAGAGGAGGGTCCCATGATATATGTCCTGTGGAGGCGCAATCCCAGCTTGCACAGAAGTATGTCAGCCCCCACTTATTTCTGTGAGCTGTTTCCTTCTTATAGCCAGGGCAGACATAGAGGCCATCTCTTCATATATCTGGGGCTCAGCATGCCAGGTCTATAGTTTTGTAGTTCTCCAAGTTCTCCAAACCAAGCACCATTTCTCCAAAGTCAAAGTATAGGTCAGAAGCAAGATCCGGCACTGCCATGGATGAAATGGAGTTCAGGATGTCTGAGTGTGCGTCCAATATCACCCATGTCAGGTTTTGGGGTGGTTGGGGATTGCTTTGAGGCGGGTTGAGGTGCGTAAAGGCAATGCTGAGTAGCTGAATGGCAAGGTAGTTGCAGCATTTCTTTTGTCAAAGACACAGCTGCAAGATGATGAAAGAAACAGTCTTAATGTTGCTTAACTAAAAGGTCTGGTGTCTGGCGGGCAAAGCACTTCGGTCAGGTAGTTGGATGGCGCACATATACGCCCAGGTGATAGATGGCGGGCCTTTCCAAGTCAGTCAGGTAGGCGTAACGATAATACACCTGTGGTTGGGTAAATCTGCAGAAGAGAGAGAAAATGGCTCTGCAGCGGTAGTTAGGTGGCAGTTAGATTAACAAAATTCAGAGTATATAAGCATAGGTTCAGGGTGTTTTGTATCGCTGGGAGGCCAGGGGGATTTTCCCTGTTTCAAATATCGATTGAGTGCATGTTTAAGTGTCTGGTTAGCAGCGTTCTGCCAAGGCCTGGCCCTGGCTGTTGTAAGGTATTCCAAATTTGTGGATAATATCCCATCGATTACAAAACTCTGACATGGCAGAGCTTGTGTACAGGACCATTATCAGTTTTAGCTCTTTTGGGCGTCCCAACGATGCAAAGGTTCGAATACAATGATTGATCACATGTTTAGAGGCCTCTCTGAGGAGTGGCCATAATAAACCCTGAAACGTATCTTTGGAAACATGTAGATATTTCCAGGGGCAAAAGGAGCATATTGGGTAACATCCATTTGCCATTTTGCAGGCCTGTGTGCCTCTGGGGTTGACTCCCATAGGAATAGCAATAGCCTGCTGACTACAAGTGGGGCATTGCTGTATGGCGCTGCCTCAGCAGCTGTAATACCAAATTGTTTAATGAGCGCTTTTGCATTTTGGTGAAAGTATGAGTGGCTTTCCCAAGGTGTTACAGGTTGCACAGGCAAGATCAAATGTGCGGCTGCATCGTCTGCCCTATTGTTACCTTCTTGAAGCACACCAGGGAAAGGTTGGTGGCTCCTAATATGAGCGACAAAAAATGGACAATTTCGTTCTGCGATTAGGGACTGCAGAGTACAAAATAATGCCAATAAATCAGGTTCAATAGATGGTGATATGTATGAGCCAAATATTGTTAAAACAATTTGAGAAACATACAAGCTATCGAGAATCAAATTAATTGGGTCTTTAGGAAAAAGCTGAAAAGCCAAAATTGCAGCTAATTCAGCACGCTGCGCAGATTTTTGTGGTGGCGTTGTTTTTTTTTCCAACTGCCCTGCAGCTGCCAGGCGCAGCACCCGTTCCTTGCTGCCATCAGCAAAACAGTGATAGCCCGTGGGGTTGGGTGGATATTGGGATTGCCACTTTAGGGGAGGGCACGAACCATTTGAAAACATGGATCAGCTGGTGGGTGGCATGAGACTTCTCCTGGCCAGTCAACTAATGCAAATTGTAATTCTTGTGAGGTTTGAAACAACGATTCCCAAATTTGGAGTGAAAAGGGTACAAAGAGTTTTTCTATTTCTATACCAAGCAATGTCTTTGAGCGCTGTCTAACTTTCCCCACTAACTGTGCGAGCTGAGATGGCCTAGTTGTGATAGAGCTCCTTGGGGTATGGGACAAGTGAATCCATTCCAAGATATACACCTTGTCAGCTTTTTGAAGCAAGGCTGCAGTGAAAAGTTTTGGTGTGGTAAGAATCACTGCAGACAAAGAGACATTGGGTTGCATCCTATCTACCCAAGTCATGGCCATAGCTTTGTTTATTCCTTTAATGGCTGTTAATTGAGCCGGTTGCAGGACAATTTTGTCACTGGGATTTTTTCCCAGCGTTAGTGCAGCAAATAGAGGTGACAATTCTGCCGTGGTCAGAGCCAAGTAGGGTCGTGCCCAATTTATTGTGCCCAAATATTTTTGCAATTGAACCAATGTAGGTTGAGAGGGCAAATCCAATTCCGGCAGGGAAGGGGTGGCAGCTGATTGCATCATTTTATGACCCAAATAAGAGTAAGGTGGAGAAGTTTGGATTTTTTCTGGTGCTATGTGGAGTCCCCCTTGAGCTAGGAGGTCTGCTAGCTGGGCAAAGGTTGCAAAAGCTGTTCCTGGGGGACCAGGGGCTGCTACTAAGATGTCATCCATATAATGATACACTAAAAATGAAGGATGGGCTTTCCTAAAAGGTTCTAACACATTACTGACATAATGCTGGCACATGGTGGGGCTGTTAAGCATGCCTTGCGGCAGAACAGTCCATTGAAATCGCCTAGTTGGCTGGGAGTGATTTAAGACAGGAAGGGTAAAAGCAAACAAAGGTCTATCTTTTTCACATAGAGGTATGGAGAAAAAACAATCCTTAAGATCAATGATAAGCAAGTCATAAATTTTTGGGATGAGATTTGGATTAGGCAATCCCACTCCCACTTGAAGGGGCATTCAGGCTAGCAGAGCCACTTGCCACTTGCCTGATTTCTTTTTGATTACAAAAACCGGTGTATTATAAGGGCTAACAGAGGGCTCAATGTGGCCCTTGGTGAGTTGTTCTTCCACTAAGGAGGTAAGGGCCTCTAATTTTTCAACAGTTAGAGGCCATTGATCTACCCACACAGGGGTTTCTGTTTTTAATTGCAATTTAAGCATGATGTTATTCAAGCACTAATTTGGTACGGCACTGTTCCAAAAGGTCTCGTCCCCACAGATTAATGTGCAGGGGAAGAATCACTGGCCGAATAAAAATAGGACAAGAGATAGAATCACTTTTTACCGGAAGCCAATCACGACTACGGACGGCTTTCTGAATCCCTCCAACTCCTCTGACCGCTGGGGCAGAGTCGGTGGGCCAATCTGAAGGCCAATCAGCGGTGCGGATCACACTGACGTCGGCTCCTGTATCAAGGAGACCAGAAAAGACTCGGTCATGGATCCGCACCGTCAAGAGGGGTCTGCTGCTAGTGAGGGGTTGTTCAAGGGCCATGACCTCTTCCGTTTGGACAGGGGGGAGTTGGACCGCAGTGGCTACCAACTCACCCTCTTCCAGATGGTTAGGAGCATCAGCGATAGTGACCAATGCCAAGGAGGAAAAATCCTCCTGTTCTCGCAGAAAAGGAGAGGTCATGATACCTCGGACCATCAGATCCCTAATAGGATACACTACCAAGGGGACATCTGGTGGTGAAGGGGTTGAAGGATGCAATTTAGTTGGCAAGAAATAAACTGAACCTGGAATGTCCATATCAATGGTTTCAGACATGACAATTTTGATCAAGGTGTTAGCAGTATCAACCTTGATTGCGGGGGTTGTTGAAGCCCCCCATTCTAGTTTCCCGACCCCTGTGAGTTAGGGCATTTGTTAGCCCAATGGAAACCTTTCCCGCATTTAGGACAAAGCTTTGGGGGGTTCCCTTTACCGAATTGGTTACGGTTGGCTCCTCCACCAGGGGCGTGGCATTGAATTTTAAAATGACCAGGCTTGCCGCAATTAAAGCAATTTCCGGTAGGGCGTTGGCGGTGGGAGTTCCCGGAAAAAGAAGGAGGCTGTTGGCTTGTTTTTAAAGCAGCAGCCAAGGCTTCCATTTTATGTCCAGTAGTTCCTACAATCCTACACGCCTGGAGGAAATCTGCTAAGGTAACCCCTGGGCGGTTAGCAATTGGTTGGAGGATTTTTTGGCAGTCCGAATTGGCATTTTCATAAGCTAGTTTTAGGGCCAACTCATTCCTAGCATCTACATTGTCAATTTGCCTTTCAAGAGCCACTTGAAGGCGACTGAGAAACTCTGAATAATTTTCGTTAGGCTGTTGGTAGATTTTTGAAAAAGTTTGAGTAGGCTTGGATGTGGAATCATCTACCTTCTTGATGGCTGCCAAAGCACACTGTGTTATGATCGGGAAAACTGCTCTGTCGGACAGCATCTGGTGCGCTGCAGTCACTCTAGTACCTGTCCCTAACACATCATCCCTGATCACATTATTAGGCAAACCACCTTGGATTGCAACTTCTGCCTGTTTTTGATATTCCGACCACCATACTACATATTGCAAAGGCGACAGCAGCATGTTAAACAGTAGTTGCCAATCAGCTAGAAGCATTTCAGTTGTTGCATTAGTGAGTGCGCGTAGCACTCCCTGAGTGTAACGAGAATGCAGCCCATAATCCTTAACTGCTTCTTTGATGGATTTAACTAGCTTAAAAGATAGAGGGTTGTGGACAGGTACCGCATTAGCACCAGCTGGTGCATTGGCTGGCACTACAAAAGAGACTGGATACTCTGCACAAGCCTCCAGCTCCTCCGCGGACAAATCTCCGTGCTCCCAGGCAGTGACGACTGCTCGTATAAGGTGCCCTCCCGCCAGCGGGGGGTCAGGAGTAGAAGGGGGATTTGCCTCCGTTGGAGCAGTTACAGGGCACAAGGTGCCTTGGACCTTGCTATCGGACTCATACGGGGGGGGCGCAGAGACCGTGCCTGGTTGGGTGTCAAATTTATGATGAAGCATTAAACACTCCATGACTACCACGTAGTCAGGATCTGTATCGGGGCTCTAGGGGCCGAATGCAAATATTTCCCCAATTTAGTCCATGTAGAAATTTTGAGACTGCCCTTTTCTGGATAAGACGGGCATTGTTTCCAAATAAAAGTTAACAGAGCAATCAGATCCTTATTTTTTGGGTGAGGGAGAGCCTTACCCCCATTTGTTGCCAATTTGCTGGACATCTCGGTTAGCTGTCTCAATTCGTGCAGGTGCGACCTGCTGCTGAGAAAACTTTCCGCCCATACTCACTGATCCAGTCGTATTTCAGACAGGATGAAGTGTGCACAGCCTCTCTCCGGGCGATGAGTAAGTGACGGTCCGAAAGGTTGATCTGGATCCGGCGTAGCCCACAGATCACACCCGGTCCAAGATGAGCTGCTTTTTGCAGATCAGATCGGGGTCACCAGATGCGGTTTGGTCATACATGGAAGGCGCCACTGAAGGCCAATACCAAGAAGACTCCATGCAGGTTCTTTCTCAGGGTGAGTGACCCAGACCAAAGTCCGGGGGGCTCTTTTATTGGGTGAGTATAGGCAGGGTTTAGCAAAAACACGTTAATGCCATATAAGGTATTTTAGCTATATGTGTTACCACATTACATTTTCCTATGCAAACTCTATCTTTGTGCAAGCGAGGTATAGAAATGTTACTGTTTGTGGTTTCGTGGTTAGAACTGGATATGTGAAAACAGACAGACAGTGCAGCTACATTCTCCGCTGCTAACTTCCTGTACATGGTCCGACTCTGATAAGAATCTACACATACAGGTCACACAAATGTTATATGTCAAATACAGAAGCAAAGTTTATATGTCTAATACACAAGTAACTAATGGATCCTTGTATGTGGTTCAGCTTTTACAGAAGCCTGCACACACAAGTTTTAATGGCTAATACAAAAGCAATTAATGATTTTATAGCAACATAACAGGACCAGGACAGAGGAATGACCTCTGTCCCATGCCCTCCAAAGATCATCCACCAGTGTGACCAACGGCGCCTCTGTGCTGTACCCGGGCCTGAAACCTGATTGGTATGGGTCTAGGTAATCGCATTCCTCCAGAAACACCGGGAGCTGACGGGCCACCACGCTCTCAACAACCATCGCCACAAAGCGAAGGTTGGAGACTGGAAGTTGTTTAAATCAGCTGGGTCCAAGGCAGGCTTCTTGAGGAGGGGCCTCACCACTGCCTCCTTCAAGGCGGCAGGGAAGGAGCCCTCACTCAAAGAAGCATTTATAACTGCCTGGAGCCAGCCTGTCTTAACCTCTCTGTGGCATGCACCAGCCAGGAGGGACACGGGTCCAACAAACATGTGGCAGCACTCAGCCTCCCCATGATTCTGTCCACCTCAATTGGAGTCACAGAGTCAAACTCCTCCCAGATAATATTACCAAGACCAGTCATCATATTCCCATCGGACTCTGCCCAGTCGGAGTCAAAGCCCGTCCGAATCTGAGTGATCTTGTCCGTCAGATGTTGACTAAACTCCTCAACATGTCCCTGCAGAGGGTCCTCCCCCCCTATGGTTAAGGAGGGAATGGGAGACCCTGAACAGGGCAGCCGGGGAATTATCTGTGGATGCGATGAGGGTGGAGAAGTATGCACCCTTTGCTGCTCTCATCACAGCAAGATAAGACCTAATATAGGTTATTAGCTGCGATTGGTCAGATTCGGACTTGCTGGACCTCCAACAGCTCTCTAGGCCTCTCTTCCGCTGCTTCATTTCCCAAAGCTCTGCAGAAAACCAGGGAGCTACTTGGGATCTGCGATGGGTCAGAGGCCGCAAAGGAACAACTCAGTCCAGTGTTCCGGTGGCAGCCATCTGCCAGGTGTCCGCCAGGGTCTCCACCGAGCTGTGGGTGAAGGAGGCTGGAATAGGCCCAAGCGCCGCCTGGAACCCCTCCGGGCCCATTAGGTGCCTGGGGCAGAACCATCTCATCGGTTCCGCCTCCCAGCGATGAGGGGTGGCATATTGGAAGGCTAGTCTATGTTTAATATTCTTTTAATTAATTTATTTATTGTTGTATTTTAGTTGTAAGCCGCCCCAAGTCCTTTTGGAGAGGGGGCGGCATATAAGTCGAATAAATAAATAAATAAATAAATAAATAGTCGAAGGAGATAATGATCTGTCAATGACAGGGGTTGTATAGTTAAAGAACGACCCCCCAGACCATTTCTCCACTGTCCCAAGATAAAAACCAGGTCGAGCATGTGTCCTCCCTCGTGAGTCGGGTCCTGTATTATTTGGGTCAGGTCCAAGGCCGCCATGGAGGCCATGAACTCCTGCACCAACCCCGAAGCCTCTCCCAGAGAAGGCAGGTTGAAATCCCCCAGCACCATAAGTTTAGTTTAGTTTAGTTTAGTTTATTTGGACTTATAAGCCACCCTCCCTCCCGAAGGACTCAGGGCGGCGTACATAAAAGACAGAAAATACAAAAGTTAAAAGAAATTAAAAGATATTAAATTATGCCAAATAAACAATCAATTAAAACCCCGATCCTGTCAGTCCAGGCCGAATTGCAAAAATAGCCATGTTTTGAGGTCATAAGCCTGGGAAACTCAACCGCCACCTCTGAGACACCTGCGGGCGAGCAGGGCTGTGGGCCGCAGCTGGGAGAGAGCAACAAGCCCAACTGACCACCAGGGCCCAACCTCAAGAGGAGAGACTCACATCCACCTATCTGCGGGACAGTGGTCTCCCTCGGACAAAGTGCCTCCCGGATCACAACCGCCACTCCCCCGCCCCTACCCTGGGCCCAAGGTCGGTGTAGCACACGGAAATCCGGTGGGCATAACTCCACCAGAGGGACTCCCCCCTCCAGGCCCAACCAGGTTTCCGTAATGCAAGCCAGGTCCGCGTCTTCCTCCTCAATCAGATCCCTGATGAGGGGAGCTTTGTTCACCACGGACCTGGCATTCAGATGCACTAGCCTGAGCCCAGGGCCCCGACCCTCTAAGCCCCCGGGAGTGCAGGGATGAACTTGCGGGTCGGAGCGCGCCACCGCTTGAAGACAGCGGGGGCGTACTCCCAAAGAATGATGTGGCCCGCCATCCCTACCTCTGCTGCCTTTCCCGAGCACCATGGGGATCGCTTCCCCCACCCCCCTCCAGAGCCCCCGCCAGTCCCAGTCCCACCCTCTCCCCGCCGTGACCCATTTCTAGCCCGGACTGAGGGTAACCCAGTGGAACCCCCCCAAATTCCAGCTGGGCTAGACAACCCACCCTCATCCCTAACCCCCTTAAAAGTTTATCTAAAAATTTAGTCAAACCAACCTTGGGGCCCCTTTTACCCCTCCTCCCCAGACCCCAACCCACATCCGCACAATGCCACCACTCGGGATTCCAAAATCCGTCATCAAGGTAGGCCAACGAAAGTCCGGCAGGCCATGTCCAGGACAGGGGGGAGTCCCTTAAGGCCTGCAGTTCCACGGGAAGATAAGTCCGCATAGTCTAAATAAATAGTCCAATTACGGGGAAGGATGGTATATAAAGTGGAAGTGTCCGGATGGAAATACTCGGTCCACACAAGATGTTTCCAACCAATTTGGAGTTGTCCAAACCCCGGCTGCCCTCTCACAACATATGGAGGGAGGCGATGGCAAAGCCTCTATGGATCAACCACCATGCTCTCACCGTCAGTGGAAAACTTCAATGGTTGGTGGTCAGATGGTAAGGCCAGGTGTTACAGCCGGCCAGCCTGCGGGAGGAGTGCCCAGCCCCTGCTGTCCTCACACCATAACAGGGCGGGTGCACTCACAGAAGGTTCTCCGATGCCCTCTCACCACGACGGAGACTGCCAACATCAAAGCCGAGAAGAGGAGAAAAGGGAAACCCCATCCATCCATCATTCGGCAGATCCCCAAGACCGGGCGAAATCCATTCCGGCCACCTCCACTCACCACGCCGAATGCCATGGATCAAAAGTCTCAAGGCTGCCAGCACACCTTCCAGAGCTGTCAAAAACCTCCAGTCCCGAAACCAGCATAGGGAGAGAAACCACATGGCAGGCGAAGGAGCAGAAATGACAGAAGCAGAGACAAAAAAGAAAACACGGCAGACAAATAGCGGCCAGCCACAGCCAGACTCAGCAGCAGACAGCCAACAGACCAAAGGGACCGGCATCAGCCTCAGCCACATCCCCACGCCTCCAGGCCCAGCCGCTGCCGAGTCCTCCTCAGGCGCCGCTCCCACCTCCGCCCTCACTGCTGCCGCCATCACCGCGTTCCAGCCGCTGCCAAGCCCAAAATGCCGACGAAGTAAGACCCCGCCGTCGTGATCCAAGGCCGCCACCGCCACCACCGCCGCCAAGCCAATGTCCTACCTGTCAATGAATACTTCAGCTTCAACCATAACAATACAAGAGCACAGTATAATAGATACAAACTCAAGGTAAACCACACCAAACTTGATTGCAGGAAATACGACTTCAGCAACAGAGTGGTCAATGTCTGGAATACTCTACCTGACTCTGTGGTTTCTTCCCCAAACCCCCCAAACTTGAACCTTAGACTGTCTACTATTGACCTCATCCCTTTCCTAAGAGGTCTGGTGGCATAAGTGCACCAACGTGCCTACCATCCCTGTCCTGTTGTTTCTTTTTATTTTGCTTATATGTATCCATTTCATGTATTCATAACTATGTTTATACTTATACCTGTTATCTTATAATCGCTTGACAAAATAAAGTAAATAAATAAATAAAACAACTTTCCCCTCCTCTTTTGAAGCAGACTTCCTGTTTCATTATTCACATTTACTTTGCAAGGAAAGAAACAGAAAATGTGCTTGAACAACAAGTTCCACAGCCGTCCAGCAGAGGGCAGCAAAGACCTTCTCTTGGTCCTTCATTCCTCTAGCGCAGGTTTCCCCAAACTCCACGACTTTTAAGGCTTGTTGGACTTCAACTCCCAGAATTCTCCAGCCAAGCATGCTACCTGAGGAATGATGGGTAAGAAAAGAAAAGGAGAGTATGATCTTATAGAAATGTGTACTACTAGTTAAGATATATAACTGATCAATGTAATAAATAAGAAAGTTAACATATTGTAGGTAAAGGAATGACACATGGAATTTGATGGACACAAAAATCATATTGTGAAACAACATTGATAATGAAAGGCTATAATTTAATAAAAATAACTATTATTAGAACTGCATAATCTGCTAAACGTAAATATGACTAGTGTATTGGTATTAAATGTGATCAGAAAGGGGATTATTTTTTAAAATAGTGGTATATTTAGAAATTAAAAAGGGGATAAATAATGGAAAATTATAATTTCATATACATTTGTAAATTGTGATTACAACTATAAATTTGGTAAACAGTGCAAATAGGATTATTAATATATAACTGGTAGTAAAAGGAGTGAGGTTAAGAATATAGAGATTGACACAAAAAATAATACACTGTAATCTTGAATAATTAAGATTGATAAATTAACAAATGATAAGTATGAATATCAAATGTTAAAAGATCATCAACTATATTAAATAAGAGGAACATTGTTGTCTTTGTAACAAAATGTAAGACACTACGGGACCACGCTGTTCACACAAGGATAATTTGTTCGTAAAAATAAAATAAAATAAAAATTATGGCAAAAAAAACAGAAAAAACCTCCCAGAATTCCCCAGGCAACCATGCTAGCTGAGGAATTCTGTGAGTTGAAGTCCACAAGTCTTAAAGTTGTCGAGTTTGGAGAACCCCTTGCTCTGTAGAGCTGCTTCTGCTCCTTGAGAGTTTGGGCAATGTTCCCCCAGAACCTGCGTTTCTGAAATTTGCACCCCTTTTCCAAGAGGGAGAAGAGTTGGGGTCTTCTGGAAGGAGGCGGCTCTTCCTCCCACCACTGCCTCCCATCTTCTCTTCTTCAAGTCAGACACCCTCCCCACTCTCCACCCCATGGTTATCCCTCTGGACTCCCCAATTGGTCTGAGGGGAGGGGTCCAGAGGTGGACCTCAGACTTTGAGGGTCTCTCTGAGACAACTGAGATTTGCAGGTTCTGATAATGCTGTCAAAAATAGCCCTGATTTTAAAATGGTTGGGAAAAATGACAAAACAGCATGTAGACTTGAAACCAGAGCTATTTTTATTGGGTATCTTGCCTGAAGGATACAGTAAAGAATGGACATATTTGATTGTTAATATTATGACAGCAGCTAGAATAGTATTTGCACAAAACTGGAAAAATGAAAAAGCTCCAATAGAGGAGGAAGTGATCAAGAAAATAATGGAAGATGCAGAAATGTGTAGATTGACATTTGCCATTAGAGAGCAAGAAGAAAAAGAATATTATAAAATATGGGACCTATTTTATTCATGGTTAGATAAGAAAATAGGGAAATACAGTATAATATAATAGAAATATAATATAACAGTCATGATAAAATAATACAAAGATATGTTGTAAGCGATTATTATAATATATCTTATGCTTGATTGCATGGAAATGAATGATATTATAAATTAGGTTTTATAATAGTTGAATTCTGCTTGAAAAAACTGAGATAAATTGGTAATAACAGTCTGATAATGATAATAATATGACATTAAATGGATTGTAGTTATATATGATATGAATTGTAACTTAAAAATAGAATGGAATGACTGTTGATATTGTGCAGAAGAGATATGTACCAACCGACACACTGTATAATGGAAAGAAGATTTTATTCAATATTGTAAGTTTAGTATTTGTTTATGTTTGTTGTTTAAAATTTAAAAAAATTGTTCAAAAAAAAATAGTCCTGATTTTCAGAAGTGTCTGCGGGACAAAGTTGACCCCAAAGGGGAAGATTGAGAAGAAGCATGTGGTATGGAGCTGAGGGACACTAAGGAGATGGGAAGGACCCAGCAGGAGCCTGATTTCCACCAAGAAGGACCCAGTGTGGAAAGGTTCCAGGGAGACCCTGCACTCCGACTGGCCCTCGAGTATATTCTACTCCTTCCCTATCCCCCTCCTCCAGGATGTCAGGGCAATGCCCCCCTTCTCTTCTGCCTTGTGAGTGCATCATTGTCTGGAATCAATTCGGCCGAGTGGACCAAACTCCCCAGTTCCACCCAACCGTCCCAGAAAAAAGAGCCTCTTTTGTAAGAAAGGAGGAGATTTAACAAGAGGTCCTTTGGTTGAAAGAGAAATTTGCTCTCTCCAGTGGTTCTCCTCCTACCTTTTGGGGCATTCGCAATCGGTGTTGGCAGGAGGGCAGAGGTCGGCTCCAGCCCCTCGCATGGGTGCCCCAGGGGTCGGTCCTCTCTCCCCTCCTGTTCAACATCTATATGAAGCCATTGGGTGAGATCATCTGTGGTTTTGGGGTGAGGTATCATCAGTAAGCTGATGATACCCAGCTCTACATCTCCACCCCAAACCAACTCAGTGATGCCCTCCCCGTGATGTCTCATTGCCTGGAAGCGGTGCGGATCTGGATGGGGAGGAACAGGCTCCAGCTCAACCCTGCCAAGACTGAGTGGCTATGCATACCGGCATCTCGGGTGGTCCAGGATGTTCCACCTTCGGTTATGAGGGGAGAGGTGTTGCCCCCCGTAGATAGGGCTCGCAACTTGGGTGTCCTCTGGATTCACGGCTCAGTTTGGAGGAGCAGGTGGGAGCCGTGGCCAGGGGGGCATTCACCCAGGTGTGCCTGGTGCGCCAGTTGCGCCCCTACCTGGATCGAGATGCGCTACGCACGGTCACTCATGCGCTCGTTATGTCCCGGATCGACTACTGCAATGCGCTCTACATGGGGCTGCCCTTGAGGACCACGCAGAGGCTTCAGCTGGTGCAGAATGCGGCCACATGGGTTGTGATGGGGGTATCCCGATACTCCCATGTTACATCCCTCCTGCGCGAGTTGCATTGGTTGCCGGCTGCCCTCCATGTGAGATTCAAGGTGCTGGTGCTTACCTATAAAGCCATCCATGGCTTAGGGCTGGGGTACTTGCGGGAACATCTCCTGCCAGCATCGAACACCAATCGCCCGGTGCATGCCCACAGACAGGGCCTCCTTGGGGTACCGTCGGCCAGACAGTGTCAGCTGGCAGTCCTTAGGGGGAGGGCCTTCTCTGTGGGAGCGTCCACTTTGTGGAACCAGCTTCCCCTGGAGCTACGATTGGCCCCTGACCTCCGCGCAGCCTAAAGACTTGGCTATTTGAACAAGCGGCCTGGACTAAGGGGGGGTGTTTTAAATGTTTGTGGTAGGGTTTTAAATATTTATTTGGTCCAATTGATTTAATATTTTTAAATTTCTTTTAACTTTTGTATTCGTTGTTTTTATGTGAGCACCTGAGTCCCGGGAGATAGGGCATATAAGACCAAATAATAAATAAATAAATAAATAAATAAATAAATAAATAAATAAATAAATAAATAAAATGAGTCCACGTTGGACAATGGAAGGTGGTGTAGACAGAAACAGCCTTGCAAATAATAAGTGGCAGCTGTTGAGAAAACACGAATTCACCCCAGGAAAACAGGAAGGGGTGAGAAAGAACCTCAGGGTTGTCCTGCCTTGATGCTTTTTGGTGCCAGAGGGAGCGAAAGGGAGACGCTTTCAAGATTCTGCTAATATAATCCGTATCAGTAAATTCGAGTTCTAATATTTCTTGTGTTGGTGGATTCCCAGCCTGATGTACCACAAAGGTTTGATAGATGGGAAAACCCCCAAGAGTCTGTGCTTCCAAAGGGACATGAGTCCAGGAGAGAATTAGGCTATGGGGCTGGTGGATACTGGGGAGGGGCTGGATTTACACATTCACTGGAAGTCTCATCATCTGAGGGGAGAAACCAGGTTCTCTCAGAGAAGGAATTGGCTCAGGGAGTTTCGGTCATGGATCTCTGACTCAGGTTCTTCAGAGGTCACATGGTGAGGGCTGGATTGGAACACAGAACAGAAGGGTTCGACGTTCCGATTGACCAAGCAAAGCAAACACAGTCGAGACGATCCAATCTCTTAACACAAAACTTTATTGAGTACATCATACCGGCAAAGATGTGGGCAAAAGCAGATCTAGCTAATTCCCACCCACAGCCACATAGTTGAAGTTCTGGTTCTCCCTCCCCCTATTGGACCAGGACTCCCGTTGTCCAATGGAGTCTCCTGGTATTGTTGTGAGACAGTCTGGGAAACACCTGCTGAAGTGTCCTTGGTTCCCACAGCGGTCATCTTTTTTTATTTATTTATACATTTTTTCTTTAACATATGTAGGTATTCATTAAACAGTGTATTGTCTGAGTCATCTTAGATACACATAATAATAGTAATAATATTGTTTGCTTGTATATAATAGTATTCTTCCAACTTAATTTCTACTTTTATTATCTAACCATTGAGAAAACAAATCTTTTCCCATACTAGGAGTGTTCCTTACATGATGTCTTTGAAAGTATCTACAGATACTCATGGCTGGCATCTTGATGCCTGAAACCCAAGTTCCATCTCCCCCTTCAATGCCCCCATAATTTGTTGGAAGTGGAGAAGCGATAATAGTTGTGACAGCAAAAATGCCTTTGGAAGCTTGAGAGTGGCCTTTGGCAGAGTTGCCACCTTGGCAGAAGAGGCTGAATTAGAGAGACTTTCTGGTCTCTGATGGAAAGGAGAAACCATCAGAAATTGTGTCTTTTGTTGACGTTCATCATGTGTTCTGTGTAACAAGGAGCACATCTGTTTGTGTGCACCAGATCATCAATCATGGTCATCAGTTGGGCCACCTGAGCCTCCTGTTCCACTCCTTTGGCATCGTTGTTGAAAAACAGGTACCGGTTCCCACATTCAGCAACATATTCTGTCAGTTTTTTATCTCTGGAAGTTACGAAATTTTCAAGAGATTCAGATTTGAGGTAATCTTTGCAGATGAACAAGAGGATCATGTAATCCTTGGCTTGAAGGCCAAAAACCTCTTTGATCATCTGAGCCATCTTTTCCTCTTCCTGGTTGAAATTATAAGGACGCATCACCTGCAGAATGACGTGGGGACCTGGGGAGCAAAGCTTCACACACTTGCTCACTTCTGCAGCAAAACCCTTGTGAGGACGACTCGTATGGTGAAAACCAGGCGTATCAACCACCACAACCTTCCTGCCATTCAGCTGTGCCTCCTCCTTTTGGCATGCTTCCGTTACTGACCAAAGTGACCATCAAGACTTAAAGACTTGGCTTCCCAGAATGGTGTTTCCTGTTGCACTTTTCCCATTTCTGGTTTTGCCCACCAGGACGATCCTCCGTTCAGGCCCTGCAACCCAAAGGGGAGAGGAGAAAAGAAGGGGACTGGTCAGCAGCATGAAGCCATAGTTGTGTGTCCCTCCATCCAGGACAGTAGCTCTCATACCACCTCCCAGGTCCCAAGACTTTACCTTGGATGCTTCCAGCCATGTCCAGACAAGTCGCACGCACAAAACCCGGGATTTCTGCGTGAAAAGCAAAACAGAGTCAGCCAAAGGTGTGGCGATCTTGCTCGGAGGTTTCCAGGAACTTTCCTCCCCCAGAAGACACAGGGAGGAAGTGGAGGGGCCCTAAAAGAGGGCCACCCCCTCCTCACTGCCCTTGAGGCTGATCCTCACCCCATCCCCTTTTCGTGCAGCCCTTCAATTCTTGGGATCCTGCAATTCTTGGGGTTTCAGGAATGGTGGGGGCTGATGTCCAAAGTGGCTGACAACTCCCCACTGCCGGCTCCGTGCTCGAAAAGACCGTGTTCTCTGGGGCTTTAGCTGCTGCAATCCAGTCTCTAAGGGTTCCCCCCTGCCACTCTTGGCCTCCTAGATGCCCCTCCAAGGTGGTCTGAATCAAATCCTTTTTGAGGGGGTGGGAGGCTCCTTTGGTGGGGTCTCTTTCCTGCATCCCCTGCAATTCTGGGCAAGCAGCCTCAAATGAGAATGCTGAGTTGCATCCGTGCCCTCCCCCACTCCCACCTGATTCTGCTCCCTCCCCCTCAGGAACCTCAATTCCTGGTAAACCTGTGGAAGGAACCTTGAAGTTTGGGCCTCCCCACCAGCTGATTTAAGGCTGGAGGAAATTGTTATCTCTTCTGCCCGAGTTCCACACACAAACTTGGTGTCAGGATTCTGGCAGTTTCCCAAATTAATTCATGAGCTTCAAGCCGAGCTTCTAAAACTTCAATGGATTTATTAGAAGCGAACATGTCGGCATGACGTGTATGAAGCCGATTCTTAGTTCTTAGTTCTTAGTTTACTTTATTGTCATTGCACCTCATACACCGGCAAACCCCATCTTCAGTGCACATCATGACCATGGAAATAAACAGAAACCCACAACCTTCACACTCCACACATTGAATTGAAAACCCTGACACCGCACCAATACTGCACTATACAGTAGAACAGCGGTTTTGGTCCGCATTCATGGAAGGCCCACTGAAGGCCAATACCAAGAAGACTCCACGCAGGTTCTTTCTCAGGGTGAGCGACCCAGACCAAGTCCGGGGGGCTCTTTTATTGGGTGAGTATAGGCAGGGTTTAGCAAATACATGTTACAAATAATGCCATATAAGGTATTTTAGCTATATGTGTTACCACATTACATTTTTATGCAAGCTCTATCTTTGCAAGCAGAGGTATAGAAATGTTACCGTTTGTGGTTTCGTGGTTAGAACTGGATATGAAAACAGACAGTGCAGCTACATTTTCCGCTGCTAACTTCCTTTTGTGGTTCAGCTTTACAAAAGCCTGCACATACAAGGTTTTAATGGCTAAACAAAAGCAATTAATGATTTTATAGCAACATCTCCTCCGTTTTTTTTTTTTTTTTTGTAATCAGCACTGACCTATGCCTAAGGATCCTCATGAGACCATACACTCTCCAGCATGGTGTCAGAGCAGACCTGACAGTTCAGTCAGGGCCTTCCTCATCAGAGGATAGGCAATCACAAGGAGGTTTCAACATGGGGGCAGTTAATTCATGCTGAAGCAGCTGGACAGAAGTGGAGGGTTAGGTAGGCCTCCAGGACATAACCATAGACACAATATTGGGGATACATTGGATACAGCAGCAGAGAAGCACAAAAATCAAGGGGTTTCAGCAGGGAAGGGGGCCAAATACATAAGATTCAATAGCAAAATAAGTGTGATCAACAAAACCAGAACATACATAACGTCCAAGTAATGGAGGCTGCTGAGAAAGAGAGATAAGCCATACAACAGCCTCCAGGATTGAAACAGCAAGTCCACCTGGAATAAGTCACGTAAGATGATCTAGGCAACCATCCGCGGGGCCTGACCAGTTCATGCTGCATACTGGGCAAGCAACGGGCAGTGGATGGAGACAGAGGGCTGAGAGGTCCAGATGGACAAGGTCGACCAGGTGACTTCCTGTTCCTAGCTTGAAGGAGGCATGTGGAACAGGGTCGGCAAGCAGGACAGCAGAGGAGACCAGAAGGCACAGGAGCACAGGAAGCATCTCCGCCAAATGCTGTGGCTTGTGGCTCAAGGTTACTTCACAAGGTAGGGTCTGGTGTGTCTGGCAGGAACCCAAAGCACTCTGTCAGGTAGTTGGATGGCTGCGTAACCTCACCCCAAGTAATGAGATCGGCAGGCCCTTTCCAAGTCAGGTCAGGTAAGCAACGATAGTACACCTGTGGTTTGGGTAAATCTGCAGAAGAGGGAGAGGGAAAATGGCGCTCTGCAGCGGTAGTTAGCGGTGGCCGGTTAGATTAACAAAATTCAGAGTATATAAGCATAGGTTCAGGGGTATTTTGTATCGCTGGGAGGCCAGGGGATTTTTCCTGTTTCAAATATCGATTGAGTGCATGTTTAAGTGTCTGGTTAGCTCTGCCAAGGCCTGGCCCTGGCTGTTGTAAGGTATTCCAAATTTGTGGATAATATCCCATCTTACAAAACTCTGACATGGCAGAGCTTGTGTACGCGGACCATTATCAGTTTTTAGCTCTTTTGGGCATCCCAACGATGCAAAGGTTCGAATACAGTGATTGATCACATGTTTAGAGGCTCTCTGAGGAGTGGCCATAATAAACCCTGAAAATGTATCTTGGAAACATGTAGATATTTCCAGGGGGCAAAAGGAGCATATTGGGTAACATCCATTTGCCATATTTGGCAGGCCTGTGTGCCTCTGGGGTTGACTCATAGGAATAGCAATAGCCTGCTGACTACAAGTGGGGCATTGCTGCCGTATGGCCACTGCCTCAGCAGCTGTAATACCAAATTGTTTAATGAGCGCTTTTGTATTTTGGTGAAAGTATGAGTGGCTTTCCCAAGGTGTTACAGGTTGTAAAGGCAAGATCAAACGCGCTGCTGCATCGTCTGCCCTATTGTTACCTTCTTGGAGCACACCAGGAAAGGTTGGTGGCTCCTAATATGAGCAACAAAAATGGACAATTTCTTCTGCAATTAGGGACTGCAGAGTACAAAATAATGCCAATAAATCAGGTTCAATAGATGGTGATAGGTATGAGCCAAATATTGTTAAAACAATTTGAGAAACATACAAGCTATCAAGAATCAAATTAATTGGGACTTTAGAAAAAGCTGAAAAGCCAAAATTGCAGCGCCAATTCAGCACGCCTGCGCAGATTTTGTGGTGGCGTTGTTTTTGTCTTAAAAGGATTAGAGAGGGGTTTGGAGATAGCTTGCAGGTATGGTTTCAGGAGAAAGAAAATAACACATCAGTATTGCAGTTACTAAACAGATAAATCAGTTTCAACAAAATGGAGACACAACAGATGAGAAAGGGAAAAACTGGATTCAAATGCTTCAGGAAAAGGATGAACAGGTAAAAGCATTTAAACACACAGTAAATGCAAGAATGAAACTTTTCTTGTAAATGAACTTAGAACATTCTAATAACCCTGGGTTTTTTAAAAGCACAGAGAGGAGAGAAAATTTAACTCTGTTCCTCATCCAGTCTAATTGGCCAGATCAGACCGAAGAAGACAATCTCAGTGTTTTAATTCTTAACAATTTAAATTTAATATCCAAGGGATCAGAGACACTTAACAGTTGCAACAGTTACCTCTAGGACACACAAAGTCTTAGACACACATACATGTGCGCACACATACCCACACACAAAGACACAGAGGAAAACAAAACTTTGAGGTTTACACACACACACTGATCATTCCCACAATAAATCTCAGTTAAATTGGGAAGGCATAGATCTTAAGGAACATCGAATTTATGGTGAATCATTAGACATTCCATGACCACGCCATGTGGTCAAAATTTGAT
>SOZL01000613.1:0-68308 GCA_009733165.1 Naja naja | reverse complement strand
ATGGCACATATTTAGTGATTGGCCAGTAGGACTCCAATATCCTATCACAGTTGCTACTGTTGAGCCAGGTATTACGATTCTTTACCTGTGGATTTGGGCTGCTTTTGCTGAAGTCTAAAAATCTCACCTTAGTTTATAGAATTGAGTCTTGTATCTGATTAACATCACTATCCTACACACATATGCAAAATTTTTGGACAACAATCACAGGGCCGGGATGTACAACTTCCACCATGCCATTTTGTTGGTATCACCACATTGTGAAGCTTGTCCCTAAGAGTATGAGCAGCATGAAAACTCTGTTGGGATCACAAGCCACTTCCAATGACAGCAAACCTCATTTCCTTTTCATCAAAATTGCTATGCCCTATTCTGTTTTTCCGCCTCTGAAAAGAAGATGATAAGGCTGGAAAGAGTGTAGAAAAGGGAAGCAAAATTATCAGAAGCCTTGAATCGTTTTCCTATGAGAACATAGAAGGTGTCAGCTCCAACTAACAAACTCAATAAACTCAGAGACAGGCATTTCCTCAGAGTTCCATTTTATTAGAGTTGTCCTATTGGCACATCTGGGAAAACCCAAATCTGAGAGTTCCGAGTTTTCCCTCCCAAAAGAGAAATCAAAGACCCATCCCCTGCATCCACCAGTCCATCACATGGTCCAATCAAATCTTCGTCCCAACTGGAGACCTTCCTTTAGACACTCCTCTCCAGGTGCAGGGCAACATGTCCTTGACTCTCTGAGAAAAGAATGTTGTTGAGTCTAATCATCCACCTCTCTATGAAATCTCCTCCCAAATTCCCAGGCACTGAATGTGGCAGTCTGGAAGCTTCCAAGTAAAAAATGGCTTCCAAGGCTGACAGAAGGTTGGGATTCTTTATCTTAGAAAAATGGTGACTGAAGGGTGGAGATTGCTGAGCTGCAAAAATAATATATTGAAAGGAGAAAGGAGACAGAGATATGTTTCATCCCTCTTTCCCAAACTGTAGAACTAGATCATTCAATGAAGCTTCTAAATGCACTGCATGAAGCAATCACTTCTTCACACAACACTTGCAGAATTCACTACCAGAGGACTCAAGGATGACCACTAAAACTTGGTTGGCTTTAAACATTGACTGGAAATAGATGTTGAATCTGGATCGGATAGACTGGGGACTTAATGCTGTCTTCCTCTTGAGAACATCATGCTTCAAAACATCAAGAGCAGAAGAAGAATGTCGGAGGGTGGGGTCTAGACCTCCTCTATCTTTGAAGCACCTCAAGGCTTCTGGTTTCTCAGTGGTGGACAAGAAAGGGTTTTAAACTCATCAGTTTGTTTGTATCTTTTATCAGGGATGGGCTTCAAAAAATTTAGCAACCAGTTCTCTGCCCAGTTGCTGGGTGGGTGTGGCCATGGTGGGCATGGCCTAGTCAGCCTCCTGCACCATGGTGGGGACATTTTGCTCTCCTCAGGCTCCTCAAGCCTCCAGGAGGGTGAAAACAGCTTCCCCGGACTCCGGAGGCTCTCTGGAAGCCAGAAATGGGCCCATTTCCGGCCTTCCCAAACTTCTGGGTGGCCTGTTCTTCACCCTCCCCATGCCCTGCACTTACCTGCATCCAAAATGGGCCACATGGGGACTCCTGGGAGGTGCGGGGTGTGGTAAGCGGCACAAGCCAATAGTGGGATTTGGGGGTTCTTCGAACTATGCAGAATCTTAGCTAGAGGTTCTCCTGAACCTCTGCGAACCCCCAGAAGCCCACCCCTGCTTTTAATCCTAATCATGGATTCCTTGTTTCCATCCGCTGCTCCCAATCCTATCTTTTCCCAACCCAGGGGCTGTTAGTACTCTCCTTCTATAGTAGATGAAATTGCTTTTTTTCCCTTGGCCTATCAGAACCAAGAGTGACAGAGTCTCGATGGAGCTAACCAGAGTGAACAATTAAGAGAACAGTGTGTTGCATGTACATAGTGGAGCCTTCTGGGGTTAACTCCATAAATATATTTGTGTGCCTGTTTCCTTCAAACCAAGTTGGGAGGGAGCAGCAGTAGAAGAAGATGACAGGAATGCTTGTTATGTACCAACAGATCATAGAAGGACTTGTTGAAATATATATTAAGATGACAAGATTCCGACTGGGATAAACTCTCAAATGGCAAAGAGGTGGTCTGTTTTGGGCTGTGCCCAAAGACCATTAGCAGGATTCAAATTCAGGAGGGGTAGCATAGGCCAGCAGTGTGTCGGTTTAAATCAAAATGCTGCTTGGCAATATCGTAGGCATAATTGAAGATTACGATTGGCATCCGCCTGGTATGATAATCATATATTTAGCCAAGAGAAATGCAACACACAGAGGAAAAAAAATAGCAATAAATGACATCCAAATTAGGAAGGGAACGGGGGCCCTGACTAATTCTTTGAATTAAAACCCTCAGGGTTAGTATGGAATTTGCAAGCTAGATTATTTTATTGCCTTGCTCTGTCCCTGCCTTCCTATTTAAATTGAATTTAGCCTGGTTCTGCTCAACAGCAGCCCTGCAACTAGTTAAAATTGAATCTACTGATGCAGCTACAAGCATCTGAAAAGTTTAGAACTGTTGTCATCAGGATGCAGGAGGCTAGCCCGTGGGATCTGAAGGGGAAGCAGACCCATTTTTCCTTGAGGCCTTTCTTTGAGTGCTATGGAGGTCTACCAGGGATTATGCCTTCACGTCTACTGCAGGGCACTCTCGCTCCGGGGCAATCCAGAGTTCAGATATTATAAGCAGCCACAAACAAAAATGAAAACAAAAAATCATCTCTGCTATCTCAGAAAACAGCTTCTTCTTCCCTTTCTCTCCCTGCCCTTCCTTGTAGCATCAGATGAAACATGTTACATGTAGTACAGTAGGCTTCTGTTATGTATGCAGGTTTAAAGTCATTGGTTTAGTTTGAACTGTTCTTGTAAAATGTAAGAAATGATTGGTTTAAAAGGGTGGGAAAACCCTGCACTCTGATTGGCTGGCAACTGCGGCTGCTGGCTATAGTAGCAGCCAGCAGCCCAGCCAAAGTGGGTTCGTTCTGAGCTGTAGTCACTAATAAACAAAGAGCTTGAAGCACTCCGCATCTGTCTCTTCATGCAAACTTAACACTGGCGAGGGTGGGATCTCCCTGAAGAAGAAGGCAACGCGAACAGAAGAAGAGAGAGATGGCTGCGCTGAACACCCCCAGCCCCATTCGATCCGACGGCAGAAGACTGGGAGACGTATGCAGATTGTTTCCAAATGTATCTGGAAGGAAACGATCTTGCCGACATTTCCGAAGCGGAAGAGGGTGGTCTTTCTCATGCACTGCAGTCTGGCAGTTTTCAAGATGGCGAAGGCATTGGCGGAGCTGCAGACGTGAAGGTAATGGAATGGCCTGACTTAGAAAAGTTGTTAAGAACCCATTACGCCACAAGTATCGTGCCTCAAAGACATTGGGCATGCTGATGCTTTGAGTCGCTGCCCACTTCCTTCTCACACTGAGCACTTTGCTCCTGAGACTTACACCTTTTCCTAGAAACTGTTGCCAAGCTTCCAGTACACGCTGCTGAAATTGCCAGAGAGACTGCCAAAGACACTTTATTGGCTCCTGTTATAGGCTGGATTAAGAAAGGTTGGCCTCTTCAAGATCTATCTCAGCTTGCCCAACCTTTTAAATCCAGGCAAACTGAATTATCTGTATTAAGAGGATGTATTTTGTGGGGTAACAGGGTGGTTATTCCTACAAAACTGCAAAAAGAGGTTTTGGAAATGTTACATGAGGGTCATCCAGGTATTGTCAGAATGAAGGGATTAGCCAGGAGTTATGCATGGTGGCCAGGTATTGACAAAATGGTTGAAACTGGGTTGCATCTTGTCCCAACTGTCAGGTAGTCAGGCCTGCCCCACCTCTCGCCCCACACAGGAATGGGAATGTCCTAGGGGCCCATGGTCCAGGATTCACATTGATTTTGCTGGCCCTACCAGAGGGCAACTTTCCTTATTATAGTTGATGCATATTCCAAATGGCTAGAGGTTATCCCTATGGCATCCACCACAACTGAAGCTGTCATCAAACAGCTTAAAAGCTTTTGTAACCCATGGGTTACCTGATGTGCTTGTTTCTGACAATGGCCCTCAATTTACATCCAACCTTTTTGAATCATATCTAGCACAACAGGGTATCAGACATGCCCTGACAGCCCCTGGGCATCCTTCGCTAACGGCGGGCTGAACGATGGTACGATTTACCAAGGAAAACTTCAGCAATTGGGTCCAGGGGATATCACTGAGAGAGTTGAAAAACTTCTCAGTGTTCAGCATATCACTCCCAACCCTCAACTAATTTGTCCCCAGCTGAATTGTTGATGGGTAGGAAACTCAGGTCTCCCCTTGACCACCTTCATCCCACTTACGCACCCAACACACCACTAGATTCCACTAGCAAAATTCACATTCACTGTGGGTGATTCTGTTTATGCTAAGAACCTTATGGGTAAACCATTATGGATTTCTGCTGAGATAACCCAAATCACAGGCCCCAGGTCTTACAGGGTACAAACGGAGGATGGTGTCCTCTGGAGCAGGCACATTGATCAGTTAAGATCCAGATTGCCTCAGGAGCATCGCTTTTGCTCCTCTCTGGTTCCCATACCTACTGCCTCTTCTAGGGGAAGGGAGGATCATGAGTATAATGAACAAGCAAGAATCAACCCCATGTGTAACGAGCAAACACGACAGGAACCATCCCAAAACCTGTCACAATACCAACAACCATTTTCACAAATGGAAGATTGCACATCATTACCTGATTTAAGTGCTGACATTGGGTTGGAGATGGATTGGGAGGAGAGACCAGGTTGTAGTAACCAAACAGGTTCTACCATTACTACAAGTCCTAGTAAGGAAATGTCAGCAGACACATTTCCTCCCTCACAAGGTGAGAACCTTAAAACATCTGAACCACGTAGGTCTCAACGCACACGTAAGAGCCCCACCTATTTAAAAGAATACATTAGATAGGCTGAGGTTTGAGTATGGACTGAACCTAGTGGGGAGGGGTGTTATGTATGCAGGTTTAAAGTCATTGGTTTAGTTTGAACTGTTCTTGTAAAATGTAAGAAATGATTGGTTTAAAAGGGAAAACCCTGCACTCTGATTGGCTGGCAACTGCAGCTGCTGGCTATAAGTAGCAGCCGCAGCCCAGCCAAAGTGGGTTCGTTCTGAGCTGTAGTCACTAATAAACAAAGAGCTTGAAGCACTCCGTGTCTGTCTCTTCATGCAAACTTAACAGCTTCTATTGTGCCTTGTTTAATTTACTAGAAAACCTTTTAGTAACCATGCCTTCTGCCTCCCAGGTCTCTTTCATTAATTCATTCATTTTTTCCTTAAAAAATGTGGTCAAAGCCCAGCACAAAACCAATAATATTGCAAATACTCTAAACATAAATTTAAAAAAATCACATTGATATAATTTAGTAAGGCAAAGATAAAATTATTAATGTGAACTACAATAGAAAGTACAGGAATTGAACTCTGAGAGACACCTATAAAATCACAATCAATTTTACAATAAATAACCTAAATGCTGTATATAACTAATAATAATACTTTATTGTCATTGTACATAGATACACAGTATACACATACAATGAAATTCATGTAACACCCAGAGACCAGACTCAACACCCACACCCACATGACAATCCCCAAACACACAAACACACACCCTAAAACACACAAGCATCCACACAACAGACCAAGTTATCTAAAAGCTGTCTGTCTGAGTTATAGGGCCCAGCAGAGATTATACTACCTGAGACTTCTCAGAAAATAACAACTGAATGAAAAACTGCTGGTGACCTTCTACCCTGCACCATAAAGTATCTTAACTTACTGCACCTGTGTTTGTTTGCCAATTGCACAGTGGCAGATAGGAAAGCACTCCAGAGTGTTAATGTCATTGCCCACAAGATCATTGGTTGCCTCTCCCCTCTTTGGAAGAGCTTTAGAGCTCCTGCTGCCTTAAGTAAGTTCAAAACATTCTCAAAGATCCATCTCATCCTGGGAACCCATTTTTTGAACTATTACCATCTGGCAGATGGTACAGGATAATAAAAACAAGGAGAAACAGGGTGAAAAACAGCTTCTATGCCAGGGCAGTAACTGTATTGAACCCTGCTTTACAGGGCAATGTTAATGCAATAATATCAGGGGTTTTCAATTCAATTGTATAGAATGCGAGGGATGTGTGTTTGTGTTTATTTTTATAGTTACAATGTAGATTGAAGATGGCATTAAATTTCATTGTATGAGGTGCAATGACAATAAAGTAAACTAAACTTAATCTATAAAAATCACAATTTTACAATAAATAATTTAATGCTGTATATAACTCAAACAGATAACTCTAAAAGGGCATAACGAATACTAAAAATTGTAAAACACAATGCAAATGTAAAGCTTAGCTAATTTATATTAACTCTGATATTTAACATCCATCCATCCATCCAATAGCAATAAGCTCCTGAAAATATTTAAAATTTGCTGCTGGTAAAGACAAAGAAAAGAACCAACAAATGAGACCTGAAGCAGATTGGGAATAATTTGGAATTTGCATGAGTTACAGGGGCAGAGTTTGTTACTGAAGTTCTGGACAGGATACAATCCTTCAGAGCTGAAGAAGCTTCTTGGATGAGAAGCGAAACATCTTCAAAGAAAAACCAGAAAGTCCAGTTGCTTCTTGAAAAAGCAGCTTTGGGACAACCCTTACCTGCATGACTGAGAATCTCCATAGAGGTCCTGTTTAAGAGTTCCAAACAAACAAAAAAGACAACAACCAGAGATATTGTGCCTCTCTGTTTTTCACCTTGGAATGAGAAGCTACAAGATACACCTTACTATTTCAGAGGTGGTATTCAGCAGGTTCTGACCAGTTCTGGAGAACTGGTAGCAGGAATTTTGAATAGTTGGGAAAACTGGCAAATCCTACACCACTGACTGGCCCCACCAATCCTCTCTTCTCTGCCTCCTGAGCCCCAGCTGATTGGCTGGGTCTTCTTTGGTTGCCCTGCACAGGAGAACGGAGTTGGAAAGCAGGTTAGTGGGGTGGGGAGGGAATGGGGATGTTGCAGATATCCTTCCCCTGCCATGCCCACCAAGCCACACCCACAGAACAGGTAGTATTTTTTAATCCCACCACTGTACTATTTATACCAATAATTTATTGTTTGCAAACTAGTAGGTTCTGCTTGCAGTGAAATAGAAGTTCAGAATAACAGAGTTGGATGGCATCTTGGAGATCTTTTGGAGAATAGGTTGACCCTCTCTTCTTTGTGACAGCCCCTCAAATACTGGAATGCTGCTATCATGTCACCCCTAGTCCTTCTTTTCACTGGACTGGCCATACCCAATTCCTGCAACTGTTCTTCATACATTTTAGCCTCCAGTTGCCCCCTAATCACCTTTGTTGCTCTTCTCTGCACATTTTCCAGAGTCTCTACATCTTTGTTATAATGTTTTACAATATGGTGACCAGAACTGAATACAGTAACCCAAGCCTCTAAGCCTCTTATTAAGGCTTTATAAAGTCTAGTACACGTGATCTTAATTCTATCTATTAATGCAGCCTAGGACTGTGTTAGCTTTTTTTGGCTGCTGCCACACACTGCTGGCTCTTATTTAAGTGATTGTCCACTAGGACTCCAAGATCCCTCCAGGGATGGGCTGCAACCAGTTCACACTAGTTTGGATGAACCCATAGCTAATCTTATGGCTGGTTTGGCATGTTGGCAAATCCCACCCTTCGCTGGCCTTGCCCACCCCACCCTACCCTTCCCAGGAGTCCTCACACAGCCCGTTTTGGATCCCAGGTAAATGCAAGGCCCATGCAGAGGCTCAGGGAGGGTGAAAAATGGGCCTCCTGGAAGTTCTAGAAGACCAGAAATGGGCCCATTTCGGGCTTCCAGAGGGCCTCTGGAGCCCAGGGGAGGATTTTTTCACCCTCCCGGTGCCTCCCTGTTTTCGCCGTGGTGCAGGAGGCTGACTAGGCCATGCCCACCATGGCCATGCCCACCCAGCAACCAGGCAGAGAACCAGTTGCTAAAATTTTTGAAGCCCACCCCTAGATCCCTCTTACATTTACTGCTATTGAGCCAGGTTTCACCTAATCTGTACCTGTATATTTGGTTTTTCTTGCCTAAGTGTTAAACCTTACTTTTCTCTATGTTGAATTTTCTTTGAAATTTGAGACAGGATTCACCAGGTCCAAGAAGAGGGCCTTTAGTGCAGCATAAACAAAAGAACAGAACTGGCTCTTGGTTTCCATAGTTTATAATCAGATGAAAGTTATCTACCACTTCTACTATTTCTTATGCCCCTTATGGGCTTGATATTAATCCCTTGACCTCATTCTTCAAGGTAATCCCATAAACTCAGAGTTCAAATGTCAGTTTTGGCTCATTTCTAGTAACAGTCAGCAAATGTCAATCAGGCATCTTTAAGCATGCAAGACCAGAGCAATGTCAAATGGGACTTTGCAAATACTTAATTTGGAGATTCATCTCCAAGGCAATCTGACGGAACCTTTGAACTAAATCAGCTGTTTGAGCAAGGAAATCTATTTGCACTATTAAAAAGAATTGGAAATCTCCCAATTGGTTTAGGCAGTGATGTGCATGTGTAGGAATGGGTGTTTTTGATCCGCTTTTGGAAATCCCAATCTAGTTGACTCGATTCAACAATTCAATATGAATGAGCAAATCAAGTTGACTTTCTGAATAGATTTGAAGGGTTAAATCAAATCAAATTAATTTTCTGGATGAAATCAACATTTCACAAATACTGTTTTCCCTGTTAAATAGGAAATGGATTCCAAAATGAAGAGCTTAAGTAAAATGAAATCATAAATGCCATTACATAATCCTGTTTTTCATTTAGGTTATCCAGTAAGGACACCAGCCAAATACATTGAAATAAGGATGGCATTTCCAACAAAGACATCTTTGTTTGGCACATACTGTGTGCTACAATTCCACATACTGTAGCTAGGAAATTGCACACTAAAACAAATGCCCTCATATTTGCACCTTATAGAATATCAGGATATTTTGCCAAGATACAAACCTACAGTCTTCCTAAATCCAAAGTGATGAAGCGATGGGCATAAAATCCAAAAGTTTTCAAAAAACTCTTGTTTTTTCTTAAAGTGTTCCTTCCTTCTTTTTGTTATAGGATAATTGGCAATTGAATTGCCCACATATCTTCTACAATGGTTCCTGTGTTAATTGTGCCTGGTATCCAGATCCACTTTATGATGAGCTAATGTTCTAAAGTGTGTTTAGAAAGGTTGAATAAAATAGGTTGAATCTGATTTGGTTTGAAATATTGGGTCATTGTTTTTTTTTAGCTCATCTTCCTACCCAGTTCTTGGAGACTTGTTGGGAGAATAGATGAGTTTTTGATTCAGTATATCTAAAGGTGTCTATGACAATTTATTTATTTATTTATTTATTAATGAGACTTGTATGCAGCCCCATCTCAAGACTCGGGCTGCTAACAAAACAAGAAACAATAAATAATTTAAAAAGAATTAAACTAACAAGCCCCATTAAGATACAATTACATAAATACGATAAAACCATAATAAAACCACCACCCCCAAAGGGTCATAGCCCGGCTTGGTTAAATAACCAGGTTTTCAATTCACGGCGGAAGGCGCGGTGGTCAGGGGCCAGACAGAGCCCGGGGAAGCTGATTCCAGAGGTGAGGGGCCAATAGAATAGGCTGCGTCCGGGGACTGCCAACCGGCATTGGCCAGCCACGGGACCCCAAGGAGTCCTTGCCTATGTGATCGCACAGGCGGTTAGTGCTTGATGTCGGCAGGAGTCTCCCTTAAATATTGCGGACCCATGTCATGAAGGACTTTGTATGTTAGTGTTAACACCTTGAATCTCACCCGGTACAACCGGCAGCCAATGCAGACAGCGCAGGAGGGGGTAACATGGGAGAACCGGGAAACTCCCATCACCACCAGCGCCGCCGCATTTTCACCAGCTGCAATCTCCGGATAGTATGCAAGGTAGTCCTAAATAGAGCGTTGCAGTAGTCGAGTCTGGAGATAACAAGGGCATGAGTAACTGTGCGCGCAGGGCATGTGGTCCAGAAAAGGGCGTAATTGGCGTAATTTGCTGTGGCCAACTCACCATAGCCAAATTACCGCAGCCAAATTGCCATGGGACAACTCAATATTTGATTACACAAATATCAAAGAAATGGTAGAATAGAATCATTAGGGAAAGGATGCAAAAGGAGAGACAGAGTGAAATGTGAATGACCAAAATTAATTTTATTTATTTATTTTAAATAATTAATTTCAATTGTTAAATTCTCCTGTGGTTCAATTCTTTCACAGTGAATTGTCCTGTGGCAAGATGGCCATGGCAGATTGTTCTGTGGCGAGTTGACCATGGCGAGTTGGCTGCCACGTGGTTGGTTGGTTGGTTGTTCCATTCCATATCTAAAGCCTTCCCAAAATATCCGTTCTGGACCATGATGCCACCAAAATAGATGGAAAACTGTTGCTATTGCAAGAAAGTTATTGAAACAAAACATTTCTCTCCACCTGTAGCAATAGCAATAACACTTAGACTTACATAGGAGCCTCGGTGGCACAGTGGTTAGAATGCAGTACTGCAAGCTACTCCTACTGCAATTTTGGCAGATTGAATCCCACCAGGCTCAAGGTTGACTCAGCCTTCCATCCTTTCAAGGTGGGTAAAATGAGATACAAATTGTTGGATGCAATTATGCTGACTCTGTAAACTGCTTTGAGAGGGCTGTAAAGCACTATAAAGCGATACATAAGTCTTCAGTGCTATTGCTATATACTGCTTCACAGTGCTTTACAGCCTTCTCTAAGTGGTTTTACAGAGTCAGCCTCTTGCCCCCAACAATCTGGGTCCTCATTTTATCCACCTCAGAAGGATGGAAGGCTGAGTCAACCTTGAGCCTGGTGAGATTTGAACTGCCAAATTGCAGGCAGCCGGCAGTCTGCAGAAGTAGCCTGCAGCACTGCACTCTAACAACTGTGCCACCACAGCTCATTAAGAGCCACAAAATGATATCTGCAAACTTCTGTGGCTGCAAAGACTCCCATAGCTTCCATATTTGACATTCTAAAATAATGTGAAATGCAATTTTACTTTCCCTCATTTATAATTTTCCCACCGTACTGCACAAGTTTTCATGCCCCTAAAAAATAGTAAAGGATTATGATTGTACCCTGCTAGGAGATAATATTTGCATGGAAGATTGCCAACCCTTCTCATTTCAGTTTTAACATTTCAGTCTCAGATATTAAATAACAGCTGTGAAAAATTGGAAAGTGGGTTTCTTAATTTAAATTAATTTAAGTTCAGTTGAAAATATTTACAGTCCTGCCAAAATCAGCTACAGCAAGGAAATCCCGAGTTGCAGCCTTCTTCCTCTAAATTTCTCTTTTGCATTTGCCTTTTTTTTTATAAGAGCAAGAAATGAATAATGAGAGGCCAGGGAAATGAGGGCTTCTCTTTATTATTTAATTGCTTTTGGAAACAAATGTCATCTTTGGCTGTTTAGTGGTGGAGAGAAGGCAACTGCTAATGGCAATACAACCTTTTGCAGAGAAGCGTTGCTATTTAAATAATATTTATACTGGTCTGGAAATGCCATCAGTCTTTAGTCTACATAAAGTACTATGGTTCAAAAACTACAGATTCTTCTAAATAATTGGCCAGTCTCACTCTCTCAGAGACCCATGATGCAATTCTGTAGTGGCAGTTAACAGGTCTAGTCATATTAAAAGCTGAGATACACAGGTAGATGTTCTATTATTATTACTAGTAGTATTATTATTAAGAGCTGCAGTGGTGCAGTGGTTGGAATGCAGTACTGCAGGCTATTTCTGCTGCCTGCTGGCTGCCTGCAATTCGGCAGTGCTATTGCTAATGCTATTGACTCAGCCTTCCATCCTTCTGAGGTGGGTAAAATGAGGACCCAGATTGTTGGGGGCAATAGACTGACATTGTAAACCACTTAGAGAGGGTTGTAAAGCACTGTGAAGTGGTATATAAGTCTAAGTGCTATTGCTGTTAAAGAAG
Source organism: Naja naja (assembly GCA_009733165.1). NCBI lineage: Eukaryota > Metazoa > Chordata > Lepidosauria > Squamata > Elapidae > Naja > Naja naja. The sequence continues at coordinate 56,190 of SOZL01000613.1, read as the reverse complement.
AATTATTCCAGGCAGCAAACTGCAGGCAACCAGCAGTCAGCAGAAGTAGCCTGCAGTACTGCATTCTAACCACTGTGCCACCGCAGCTCTATGAGCAATGTTCTTACAAGCAAAGGGGGGCATTACCAAGGTATATCATCCCCTAATCCCTAAATGCTGTCTGCTAGACATTTTGACTTCAATAAAAATGATTCTTGGTAGAGGTTATCCTGCCTAAAAATTATGACCCAGTCCCTGATAAGAGGTGCCCCCAAGCTACCTTCAGGTGCTCTTGTTTATATTCCCGTTTCTTCAGAAAACTATATAAAAAGTGGCAAAGCCCCTCTTCACTCCAAACAGTTTACAGCTCAGTGTTTAAGACCCACATCCCTGGTTGCAGAACCACTGGATTCAAGGGGTCCAAACTCTGCCATCCTTGAGGTTCTTGGCAAGCTGAAGGTTGCATTTCTTTGGAAACATACCTAACACACTTGAGGTCTATGTCCAGGGAAGGGCTACTTGGGGGTTTGCAGGGGTTCGGGAGAGCCTCCAGCTAAGATTCTGTGCTGAGTTTGTAGAACCCCCCCAATCCCACTCCTGACTGGCCCCACCCACCTCACCCCTCCCCTTCCAGGATTCCCCACGCAGCCCATTTTGGATGCAGGGCATGCGGAGGCTCAGGGAGGGTGAAAAATGGGCCACCCGGAAGTTCGGTAAGGCCGGAAATGGGCCTATTTCTGGCTTCCAGCGAGCTTCTGGAATCCGGGGAGGCAGTTTTCGCTCTCCCGGAGGCTCAAGGAAAGCCTCGGGAGCCCAGGGAGGGCAAAAACTCTCTCCTCCCACCATGGTGCAGGAGGCCAATTAGGCCACGCCCACCATGGCCACACACACCCAGCAACCAGAGAACCCTTTGCTAAAATTTTTGAAGCCCGGCCCTGTCTATGTCCAACAATGTCAGTCTCTGGACATGGAGGGAAAACTATGTTTGTAAAGAGATTCTTCATCATTTTGACACGACGGGCTGTTTTCAATTGTGCAGTTTTCAGCTTCTCTTTTAAAAAAACAAACAAAGTTTTGTTTTCAATGGTTTTGACGAACATACATCTAAACATATACTGTGTGGCAGCAAAAAAAAAGCATGTATATTATTTAGATATAGCTGTCAAAAAAGGGTGATGTCTACAGTTTTTGATAGCAAATCTGAGTTTGCCCAAATCTAATCTGTAAAATAGCCTTATAACTCTTCGCTGGGATATACTGTTACAGAATGCAGAATTTATCCTTTGGAAACTTCTTGGGCTTCATCTTTAAGATTATTGTTTTTGCAAAGTTGTGCTGTCTTGTTTAAATGTGCTCTTTTTTTAAAAAAATAGCCAAGAATGCCTTATTTTCTCTTCCCACTGTGTTGTTCTGATTCCTCTTTTTTTAACCCTTCTACATAATTGCTTGCTCCTCTTTTTTTAACCATACGACATAATTGCTCACTCCTTTTTAGAAATAAGCAGCGTCCACAGCTAAAAAAAAACCTCAAGTTGCCTTGTACCCCGTAGTTGACTGGCCTTCTTCTCCCTTAATGAATGCCAAAATAATCACCAAAGAATGCTTCATGAATAATGCATTGTGGCCCCAATTAAATGTGACTGCTCCTTTATTTACTGCAAGGAGTATCTGATATCAACAACTATCCGGGAGTTGGTGTTATTTTCTTCGGATAGACAGTCCGACAACTTGTAAACCTTTAACATAGTTAGAATCCCAGGAATTCAAATGGCTTGCTTAAAGTTCTTTACCTCCGTGGCCATTTCAGTTTCTTCTCTTACATTAAGTCATGCTTAATGGGGAAAAAAGGAGGAACAACGTGTGATTCTATTTCTACACAAAGGAAGTGGCAAAAGGGAAGAATGGTACTCTATCAAAAGCAAAGAACAGATAGAGTGGAGTGGAGTAGAGTAGAGTAGAGTAGAGTAGAGTAGAATAGAATAGAATAGAATAGAAAGAATAGAATAGAATAGAATAGAATAGAATAGAATAGAATAGAATAGAAAGAATAGAATAGAATAGAATTCTTTATTGACCAAGTGTGGTTGGAACACAAGGAATTTGTCTTGGTGCAAATGTTCTCAGTGTACATAAAAGAAAATATACATTCATCAAGAGTCAAGAATCATCAGGTAATAATCATCAGACATAATAATAGTCATAGGGTACAATAAGCAATTAAATCATACTAGGAAACAGTCCATATAAATTGTAAGGATACAAGCAACAAAGTTACAGTCCTACAGTCACAAGTGGGAGGGGATGGGTGATAAGGAGTGATGAGAAGATTAACAGTAATAGTAGTGCAGACTTTGTGAATAGTTGGACAGTGTTGAGGGAATTATTTGTTCAGCAGAGTTTAGCAGATGTGGAGCATTGCAAATGTGGAGCATTGCAATTTAAGATGTGGAGCATTGCAATTCTCGCCCCCCCCCCAAATGTTGTGGTGACTTTGGCTGCATACATACAGGTAATACTGAATGTATAACCACAATTGAGGTCAAAATTTCTGTTGCTAAGCAAGAGAGTTGTTAAACAAGCTTTACCCCATTTTTCAAGCTTCCTTGCCACGAGGGTTAAGTGAATCCCTGCCCTCGTTAAGTTACTAACATGGTTGTTTAAGGAAATCTGGCTTCTCCGTTGACTTTGCTTGACAGAAGGTCACAAAAGGGGATCACATGACCCCTGGACACTGCAAACGTCACCAATATGAGCCAGTTGCCACATGGTTGAATTTTGATCATGTGACTATGGGGTTGCTGTAACAGTCATAAGTGTGAAAAATGGTCAAAAATCACTTTTTTTCAGTGCCTTTGTACTACTGGCACTTGTAAATCAGTGACAGTAACAGCATAATTCTTAATTCTCACCCCATTCCTAAGAGGTCCTTAAAGGGGGCGTGCCTAAGCGCACCAGCGTGCCTACCATCCCTGAGGAGGAGGAGGAAGAGGAGGAGGAGGAGGAGGAGGAGGAGGAGGAGGAGGAGAAGAAGAAGAAGAAGAAGAAGAAGAAGAAGAAGAAGAAGAAGAAGAAGAAGAAGAAGAAGAAGAAGAAGAAGAAGAAGAAGAAGAAGAAGAAGAAGAAGTCATTTCAATAGCCTGGAAGATAGCCTTCAGAAAGCAACCTCTTGAGAAACTGACTTGCACCTTGAATTGTGTTGGAAACAAATAAACCAAGAACTGTGATGGAAAAGGATATATTTTAGAGAGAAGGACTCTCTAGGGAGACCTGATAAAAGAGTGGTAGATGTGATTCCCATAGATTCTACCTCTGTATTTGGCATCTAAGTATAGAAGATACTCTAGAGTTCCAGTGGTATCTTCTGAAATATAATTATTGTCACCTTTTTCTTTTTACTTTTGTCTGTGGCCGTTGCCCTTTGGATTTACCATCCCTTGGGTGAAGAGGATGTCATTTGATTAGTAAATTGTTGATGGCTATAGCTTTCTTGGGGTACATTCAAGCAGAAAAGAGAATTTCAACTTGATTGCTTTTTCAGCCACTATTTCCTAAGAGTCACTTTACAAGACTGGCAACTTTTACAATTGCGAAGAAAGATTGCCAGGACTGGATTTAATCAAAACAGCGGCAACAGTTGTATTGACTGCTAACAATGGCTCTGCTCCCTACCTTGAAGGATCCCCAAAGGATTTTTGGGAGTCTCTGCTTGGCCTGCCCACTAACTTTCTCTTCTAATCGTTCCCTTCATTGTCTCAGAGTCTCAATTAAATGAGTATAAACAAAAGGTAACAGAGCAATTAAATTCTCAGCTTGAAAGCACAGGGTAGGGGTTATAAAACCTCTATTTTCTTCATTTCACCTGATCTTGCAATATTTGAGGATAGATCCAGTTTGTGTTAATGACACTTCAAGCCGAAACTTTCCTCCTTATTAATATCTGTCTTGTTCAAAGCCTCTTTCGCTGTTTTCTCAACAGTTGTTTTATTTTATTTTATTTTATGACTGTGAAGAACCCGATATTTTTGCAGTAGTTTAAGGCTTCAACCATATCTCAAAGAAATTGCTGACAGAGTTCAAGCTGTCATTTGGGAACTGTAAGAATTTCTTACCTTTGTCTTTGCCCCCTTGTTTCTTTTCCCTTATTTAGAAGATTGCTTCGGTATCTGAGCCAAAGTTTGTTCCCTCTACTTGTATAATAAAGTGGCTTTTGTTTTATAAGACATCCTTTAAAATATATATTCAGATGCCTGCTCTTTTATTCAGTTTTATGAAGCACATCGTGACATTAAGGCATTGTAGATAATTAAAATGATAGAATAACAGAAGGAAGGGACCTTGGAGGTCTTCTAGTCCAACCCCTTGCTCAGGCAGGAAACCCTATACCAGTTCAGACAAGTGGTTGTCCAATCTCTTCTTAAAAACCTCCAGTGATGGACCACCCACAGCTTCTGAAGGCAAACCCTTCCACTGGTTAATTGTTTTAACTGCCAAGAAATTTCTCCTTAGTCCTAGGTTGCTTCTCTGCTTGATTAGTTTCCATCCATTGCTTCTTGTTCTACCTTCAGGTACTTCAGAGAATAGGTTGAACCCCCTCTTCTTTGTGAAGGTCCCTTAGATATTGGGACATTGCTATCATGTCATTCATGGTCTGTCTTTTCATTAAACTAGACCAGGGGTCTTCAAATTTGACAGCTTTAAGACTTGTGGACTTCAACTCCCAGAATTCCTTCTCCAGTCCATGTTAGCTCAGGAATTCTGGGAGTTGAAGTTCACAATCTTGCTGGTTGAAGACCCTTGAGATAGATAGAAAGAGAGAGAGAGATAGGATTTATGATATATAGTCAGCTTGAAGACTTGTGGACTTCAACTCCCAGAATTCCTCCTCCAGTCCTGTTAGCTCAGGAATTCTGGGAGTTGAATCCCTAATGACTCTGCCAAGTTTGAATACCCTTGAACTAGACATACATCAATCTCATGCAGACAAGCCATGCTCAAGGAGCCATACCACCATGATCTTGCTAGTTCCCAGGGCTGTATCATTACTTGGACCTTTTCTTGGTTATTTTATAGATGTATACTACTACCCTTACATAGAACTACTTGCACTACTGACTGTCCCATATTCATGTAGATTTCTTAGCAAGTGTATGGGAGTGTTGACACCAGGTTCTTTCCATTTATTTTTTTGGTCATCTGGCCAGTCCAACCTTTTGGGGCTTCTTTTTTTTAAATTACATTTATATGCCGCCCTTCTCCGAAGACTCAGGGCAGCTTACAATTTTTGGGATACAACCCAGTGTGCTCAGCAATAGCCTTCATTCCATTGTATATGCCTGCTTATTACTAAGCGGCATTTTTACAAAGTCAGCTTATTGCCCCCAACAATCTTGGGTCCTCAATTTACCTACCCCAGAGGATGGAAGGCTGAGTCAACCTTGAGCCTGGTGGGATTTGAGCCTACAGTAATTGTAGGCAGCTGGAACTTAAGTGCTAGGCATTTAACAGCCTGAGCCACCAAGGCCCTTCTTAGAGATCTGTCATTCAACCCTGCTTAGCTTTTTCAAGGTCAACCAAGGTAGGCTAGGTATTGCCCACTGAGCTGGGCAATCCACATTTATTTATTTATTTGGAAATGTATATTGCCACTTACTCATTCATGGTGACCCAAGGCAGCTTACAGGAAATAAAAACACAATGTACAAGAAATAAAAATGATTAAAAATAAAAAGAATGAAAGAATAACCCCAGTGACAACATACACTCACACCAGCCATTTCATGGGCCCCATCCCACTCTGGGTTCTCCAGGCCTGCTGGCAGAACCAGGTCTTCAGTGCTTTCCAGAAGAGTGTTAGTGGGGGAGCTTTCTAATCTCTGGGGGAATGAGAAGGCCCTTCTTCTGGGTCCCATCAGGTGTATCTCCAGTGGTGGGATTCAAAAAATTTTACTACCAGGTCTATGGGCATGGCTTGGTGGGCTGGCAGGGGAAGGATATACTGCAAAATCCCCATTCCCTCCCCACCCCACTAACCTGCTTTCCAGCTCCGTTCTCCTGTGCAGGACAACAAAAGAAGACCCAGACAATCAGCTGGGACTCAGGAGACAGAGAATAGATGAGGTAGGGAGCCAGTGAGAGGCATTTGCGGTTCTCAACTACTCAAAATTTCCACTACTGGTTCTCCAGGGCTGGTCAAAACCTACTGAATACCACCTCTGTTCCAGATGCTTTTCAAGGGCAGCCCCACATAGAGAAGGTTGCAATAGTCAACATGATATTTTTGGTAACAATACCAATTGCTATTTTCTGACTTCATGGTCTAGCCTGAAGCCCTAAGATGTTGAAACGTAGGCCAAGACCAGTCTTGCTTTCCTCTTTCAGCATCAGCTAAGATCAGCTCTAAGCAAAATCCATACAACATGCTGTCTGTTATGCATGCAGGTTTGAATGTCATTGGTTTAGTTTGAACTGTTCTTGTAAAATGTCAGAAATGATTGGTTTAAAAAGTGCGGGAAAATCTGCACTCTGATTGGCTGGCAACTGCGCTGCTGGCTATAAGTTGCAGCGCAGCCCGCAACAAATCGGTCTGTTATGAGTTGTAGTCACTAATAAACTCTTCACTGAAGTACTCCGCGTCTGACTCTTCATGCAAACTTAACACTGTCTTTCTCTAACAGAGGCAGTTTTGTTGGACACCCAAATTCAAAAGGTGATATTTGTATCTGTGTTCTGGAGAGATAGATCAGAGAAGGATGTAATCATGCAGTTTCATTGAGTTCATAATCAAAAGTCCCTTGTAAAAAAAAGTCCCGGTGTAATTTACACTGTATAATTTGCACATTTGTGTTTGCCTTTCTCAGGAAAGTAATATAGCCCAGTTGGGCTTGTCATTGCTTTATGATTATGTAAAAACTGTGGAGATAATAAGGCTAAATCTTTGCTAATTATTAAAAAAAGGGTGTTCAGTTGTAAACATATTTTTCGCAAGCTCTTTTTACAGAAGTCTTTTACACTCTCATTTGCCATTGTCTTTCTCCACAATTATAATTTTTTTCTTTTTAGCCTTATAGACTAGCCTACAGCCTTGAGTCTCCCATCCACATAACTAACCTGGTTTAAATGGATGAAGATTCTCAGACTTCCAGACAGAACTGTCTGGAGGTTGAGTCATTGCAAATGGACTTTTTTTTCTTGAGGATCTGAGGTGTTTCACTGCTGCCCATCCAAGCAGCTTCTTCAGTCTGAACCAGTTGGTTAAGGGAATCTGGGTAGGCAGAGAGTTGTTGGAATATTTCACTTGTAAAATTCTTAGGAAGATTAAGTGGAGCCTCCTAGGTGAACCTGTGAAGTAGGCTTGGACTTCCCAGGGATTTAAATAATACAGCCAAAAGACGAACAGAGGGAGATGCCCGCATTTTGTATTGAACTAATTTTTTAAAAATTAATCAATATAAGTAGCTCGGTTCAATATTATAAGCAAATTTAGGACATTAGTGAGTCTGTGCACATACCCAGCACATACAATCTAGTCTCACCCAGACATACAAAAGTAAGCAAGGGTATACCTGGGTCTCTGAAAGTTGAATCATTGGCAGATGGACTTCTTTTCTTGTTGGTTGAAGACATTTTGCCAGTTATCCAAGCAGCTTCTTCATCCAGGTAGAATTGTCTGGAAGTTGAGTCATGCCAACTGGACTTGTCCTTCTCTTGTTGGTTTGAGATGTTTCACTGCTGCCCATCCAAGCAGCTTCTTCAGTCTTGTCAGAAAGTAGAACCTTCTGGTGTTACTAGGCACTTTACAACTTTGTGGCGTTTGATGGGGTGATCAAATCAACCAATAATAGGGTGGCACTGAGCACCCTACTGTGATACTCTAAGACATGCCCCTGAGTATATAAGGGGCTGTCAACTGTCATTTGCCTGAGAGAGGAAGATCAGATCTGACAGACTGAGGTCTGTGACTGAGCAGATATAGCGAGAGATCTGAGGGAAGATCCATAACCTATAGAGAAGGAGACTTTCTACAAGAGGTTAGCTCTTGTAGACAACTTTCGTCCGGTCTCCAACCTTCACTTTTGGCGAAGGTTGTTGAGTGTGGTGGCTCAGCAGGTCCCGCTCTTTCTGGATGAAGCGGACTACCTGGATCCGTATCAATCGGGCTTCCGACCTGGTCATAACGCGAGAGGCGGCATTGGTGGCTGATGGATGATCTCTGGAGGCCCAGGACAGGGGTTTCCTCGGTCCTGGTCCTATAACCTCTCAGCGGCTTTGATACCATCGACCATGGTATCCTTTTGCACCGCCTTGGGGGTTGGGAGTGGAGGCACTGTGCTTCAGTGGTTCTCCTCTCCTACCTCTGAAGCGGTCACAATCGTGTTGGTGGAGGGTTTGGTCGACCCCAAGGGCTCTCTCTTGTGGGGTCCCGCGAGGAGTCGGTCCTTCCCTCTCCTATTTAACATCTACATGAAACCGCCGGGTGAGATCATCCGTGGTTTTGGGGTGCGATTCCATCAATACGCTGATGATACTCAGCTGTATATTTCCACCCCAGGCCAGATCAGTGATGCCCTCTCCCTGATGTCCTGGTGTTTGGATCACGGATCTGGATGAGTAGGAACATGCTTCGACTCAACCCGCCAAGACTGAGTGGCTGTGCGTATCGGCATCTCGGCCCAGTTTAGATTGTCCATCTTTGGCCATAGGGGAGAGGTGTTGCCCCTTTGGATAGGGCGTGGAATCTGGGGTCCTCCTGGATGTACGGCTCCGATTGGAGGAGCAGGTGGGGCCATCGCCAGGGGCCTTTGCCCAGCTCCGTCCTAGTTCGACAACTCTGCCCTTTTCTGGACCGGGATGCCCTGCACACAGTTACTGATGCCTTTGTCACTTCTAGACTCGACTACTGCAACGCTCTCTATCTAGGACTGCCCTTGCATACCATCCGAGATTGTGGCTGGTGCAAAATGCGCCGCTGGTGGTGATGGGAGTTACCCGTTCTCCCATGTTGCCCCCTCCTGCCTGGCCTACATTGGCTGCCGGTTGCTCCGGGTGAGATTCAGGTTTTAGTTTTGACATTCAAAGTCCTACATGGCATGGGTCCTCAATATTTGAGGGAGCGTCTTCTTCCGATATCTAGTACCGCCGCCCTGTGCGAGCTCATAGGCAAGGACTCCTCGGGTCCCGCCAGCGGGTCAGTGCCGGCTGGCGACTCCCGACGAGGAGCCTTTTCAGTCACGGCCCCTGACCTCTGGAATCAACTGCCTTTGGAGCTCCGCCTGGCCCCCGATCTCCGCACCTTCCGCCGTGAACTAAAGACCTGGTTATTTGACCAACCTGGGCTGTGACCCCTCCTGGGGAGGGAGGTTTTAATGTTTATTGTTTTTATGTCTTATATTTGGGCTTGTCTTTGTTTAATTATTTTTTAAATATTTATTGTATATGTTTTAGCTGTGAGCCGAGTCTTCGGAGATGGGGCGCATACAAGTTCAAGTATAAATAAATAAAACAGTAAGGCTTAAAATTGGTAATAAAAAGCTGGATGGTATGCGATGTTTATGTGTGACAAGCAACTGCAGGGGCAGGTTGGGGAGGGTGGTTGAACATTCTGTAAATTACAAATAAAAGGCGGTGCTAAAATGCAATGTGTGTTTATTGTGCGGATTGAATGCTGCAGAATGAAGTATGAAAATATTCTAAAGGACCTGTATATACACCTGAATGCACAGGTAGCTATGGTGGTGTAAATCACTGCTTAAGACAGGAGGCAGCATTTTAAAACCTAACTCTGAAGGATGTCAAGACGTGGCTTTCTGGACAAGATGCTTATACCCTTCATGGGTTGTCTCCATGCGTCCCTTACCCGGCGAGATCCCGGTCAGCTCCCTGGTATACTGAGCGCTCCGGGAGATGAAGCGTCGAGAAGGGACTAGAGAGCAGGTGGAGGGTGACCTGTTCTGGATCTGACCGAGCCCAGCTAAGAGCCCATATTAGGACTTACCTGGTGGTGGTGAGGGCGCGAGAAGATCTTATTTCTCCACCCTCATAGCATCCGCAGATAACCACCTGACCACCCTGTTTGGGGTCGCCACCCTCCTTCAGTTGTGGGGGCGCGGACCCTTTGCAGGGCAGAGCTGAGGAATTTGGTCAGTATCTGCAGGATAAAATAGCTCAGATCCGGGAAGGGTTACGCCGGACTTGCAGTGGCCTGAGGATGGGGGTGCGAGTGGTTTGGCTAATGTTATCTGGACTAAGTTCAATCCTGTTTCTGAGGATGAAGTGGACAGGATTATGCGCCTGAGTTCCACCACATGTTTATTGGACCCGTTTATGCCTCCAGGGAGGTCACGTGCGGCTGGCTCCGGCAGTGGTCAACGCTTGTTAAGGGAAGGGTTGTTTCCTGCCACTTTGAAAGAGGCGGTGGTGAGGCCCCTTCTGAAGAAGCCTGCCCTTGACCCAGCCGCATTGAACAACTTTCGTCTGGTCTCCAACCTTCGCTTTTAGCGAAGGTTGTTGAGAGTGTGGTGGCACAGCAATTGCCACTTTTCCTGGAGGAAGCGGACTACCTGAATCCGTACCAATCGGGCTTCCGACACGGTACAGCACGGAGACAGCATTGGTCGCTGATTGATGATCTCTCTAGGGCTCGGACAGGGTTTTTCCTCTGTCCTAGTCCTGTTAGATCTCTCAGCGGCTTTCCATACCATCGACCATGGTATCCTGTTGCAGCGCCTCGGGGTTGGGAGTGGGAGGCACTGTTTTACGGTGGTTCTCCTCCTACCTCTCGGGACGTTTGCAAACAGTGTTGGCAGGGGGCAGAGGTCGACTCCAAGGCATCTCACTTGTGGGTGCCCCAGGGCTCGGTCCTCTGCCCCTTCTGTTCAACATTTATATGAAGCCACTGGGTGAGATCATCCGTGGCTTTGGGGTGAGTTATCATCAGTATGCTGATGATACTCAGTTATACATCTCCACCCCAGGCCACATCAGTGATGCTCTCTTCATGATGTCCCGTTGTCTGGAAGCGGTGCGGATCTGGATGGACAGGAACATGCTTCGACTCAATCCAGCCAAGACAGAGTGGCTGTGCATACCGACATCTCGGTCCAGTGTGGATGTTCCATCTTTGGTCATGGGGAGGAGGTGTTGCCCCCGTGGACAGGGCACGGAATCTGGGGTCCTCCTGGACTCATGGCTCAAATTGGAGGAGCAGGTGGGGGCCGTGGCCAGGGGGGCCTTTGCCCAGATCTGGCTGGTTCACCAGTTACGCCCATTCCTGGACCGGGATGCCCTGCGACGGTCACTCAGGCACTCGTTATCTCCCGACTGGACTACTGTAACGCTCTCTACCTAGGACTGCCCTTGCGTACCACTTGGAGGCTTCAGCTGGTGCAGAATGCGGCTGCGCGGGTAGTGATGGGAGCTTCCCGATACTCCCATGTTACACCCCTCCTGCGCGGCCTGCATTGGCTTCCGGTTGCCCTCCGGGTGAGATTCAAGGTGCTGGTATTAACATTCAAAGTCCAGCATGGCATGGGTCCAGGTTATTTATGAGAACGGCTCCTCCCAACATCAAATACCAACTGCCCTGTACGGGTGCACAGATGGGGTCTCCTCGGGGTGCCGTCTGCGACTCAATGTTGCTTGGCGGAGACCCAGGGGAGGGCCTATTCTGTGGCGGCTCCCACCTTGTGGAATCTTCTTCTGCTGGAGCTCCGCTTGGCCCCCGATCTTTGCACCTTCCACCACGATTTGAAGACTTGGCTCTTTTTACAATCTGGGCTGTGCTGATTCTCTGAGGTTGGTCCTATTTTAACTATGGGTTTTAATCTTTAATTCGGCTTTAACTTGTTTAATATATTTTTAACTAATTTATTTATTGTTGTATTTTTAGTTGTGAGCCGCCCCGAGTCCTTTTGGAGAGGGGGCGGCATATAAGTCGAATTAATAAATAATAAATAAATAAATAAACCAGCAAGAATAAATTTTCCAAGGAACGCCACAATAGTTTCTTGCATAGACTGTCAATGGCAAGCGGACCTTGTGGATTTATCAGGATCCGCCTCTGAAAACAACGGCACAAAATTCATTTTAACAGTGATCGACGTGCTATGCAAATTTGCCTGGGCTGTCTATTTACCCGATAAGTCTGGGCGTGGGGTTGCCGCTGCTTTCCAGACTATCTTCCAATTAGGAAGGGCCCCCAGAACCCATAGGAGTGTTCGAATAGAAGGAAATACAACAATGCCAATAATATTTAAGAATAGTTGCAATATTTCAATGAGGCAGTGTGATGCAATCATTATAACTGCATAAATAGAGAGCTGTGTGCTATCCCAGGAATAATATTTGATCCAGAACCAATCCCAGCATGAAGATCCTTTATCTGCTGTTTGCATTTATTTTCCTTGCATTCTTGTCTGAACCAGGTAAGAGAGCAAATTATAGATAATTTAGAAATGACGGACAACTCACTACTTTCTAAGCAAGTATGATCATCACTGGAAGCAGGATGATCTTCAACATCTTCTTTTAGTTTATATTAAAGAAATAGCTTTGACTATTGACAACATGAGTCTTCAAACATTTGAAAAATAAGTCATTGATTTTCCTTTTTCATTAAAACTTGAGATCCAGTGAAATATAGGGCAATTTAGGAGAAGGAAGGAGTATTAAATGCATTTGCCACCTTGGGTTATTTTAAAAGATAAAGATGAGATAAAAATAAATAAAAACTAAATATCCATTATCTAGGGAATCTATTGATATTCAATTTGTAAAAGAGACAAAATATTGCAGCAAAATGTCTCAAATACACCACTTTTCAAGAGCAGAGAAAAGCATCATACATTAAGAAAAGAGGAAGAAAGCGAAAGGTAAACTAGATCCTGAAGTTCATAGGAAGTTAATCATTCTCACTCAACATCTCCATCCAAAACACTCAGGAGAACCAGCCATGGTAATTCAGGGTTATCTCTTAGCAAGCAAGGATCGATAGTAATAATGGAGAGAAATATATCAGCAAGGTCTTCCTTTGGTGTGAATCAGATTTTTTCCTCTGTACTACCTTAATAGATACAGGCATACCTGCCAATTCAAACCTGGCCAGGCTTAAAACTGGGTTGATATATGACATATTGGGGCTGCTGAAGGAGATTAGCAGAAATGGATTCCTTGGTCAGTGAGAACTTCCTGAATTCATAGGAATCCTGCAATTCTGTAGAAGAAAGTGATGTCTTAGAAGGAAAAATGTATCTAAATAACAAAGTATCTTTACTTATCATTTCCTTGTCTACTGTTTTTCTTTTCATAGGTAATGCCCAGCCTCGATGTCGTAGGCTAGGTGGACGCTGCTTTCAGCGTAGATGTCCACCAATCTCCATCAACGTTGGAGGACAGGACTGTAGAATGGGATTCATATGCTGTCTACGGTAACTAAACATTCCTCTAATAAAGATGCCACTGATGTACATCGGAATACTCTTGTTTATACTCCAAAGCATTCCAAGGCATTAACCTGAGGAGGAATAGGGGTTTCAAAGGCAAAAAGGAAGGCAGGAGAGATGTTCAGGTTCATATAACAGAATTTACCTTAAACTTACTATGATCAACCTATTATTTTCTCTCATTTTTATAGCCTCAATGCCATCTCCATCTAACACCCTGGACGTCTTCAAGATATGGCCAATGACCTGAGATTACTGCCTTCTATCGCTTTATCTTTCTTTACATGAATCAAATTGCTGTCTATCAAACTTGAAAACATTTATGCATTGAAGTAAAATTTGGCAAATATTCCTTCAAATAAAGCTAAATGAGCATTGCAGACATTGTGCAACTTCTTTAACAGGGACCTGGGAGCAGTATGTACATTTGACTATGCGAATGTGTCTGTCTGTTTGTGTGTCATATCTCTTTGCCTACATTTCGGTGTGTAGGTTGTTCCCTGATCTTCAATCACACATTATGCTATAACTGTGTTGGTGAACCTATGCCACGCATGCCGGAAGTTGCATGCAGAGCCATTTCCCCAACACACGAGCCCTCAGAAGAGTCCTACTGTGCATGCACGCGCGATGCGGCCTGACAGCTGATTGTCGGTATCTGGCGTGCATGCGCAGGAGGCAGAGGCGGCTGTGTGGGAGATGTGCATGCATGCACAGGGATTCATGGCACGTGAGGGGATTGCACACACATGCACAGATGCATGGTGCATGAGGGGAATCGCATGAGGGAAGGGGTCATTTGTGCATGCAAAGACATGCAGCATGCAAGGGGTCACACATGCTTGCACAGGGGGCATGGGGGGCCAGCACTCATTGCCTTCTGGGTGCTGGCATGTGAGCATGTGCAAATGAGTGCTGCGCAATTATCGGCATGGGAGCCAAAAAGGTTAGCCACCACTGTGCTATAAAGTCACACAGTCTCCTTCTTCCCCATCTGTTTATTTATTGAAGTTGTTATTTTGTCCCTGAGGTCTTCCAGCTGATGTGGTTGCTTGAGCAGAAGGAGAACAAAACAAATTTAAGCTATTAACTAAAACCCCACAAGAGAAAATACATTCTGATGTTTAAGAATCTCTTAAGAATGTTTCCTTTCCAAGCTAAATACTATGGGAAACTACTTAGAATATGAATGTCCTTGTCTGTTGCCTCAGTATCATCATAGTCTGGGTCTTGTTAAAAGAATGAAAGATGTAATAAGAGAAAGTCTGCATCAGAGAGGTCTCTTCCCGAACAAACATTCGGTTTGTTAAGTCGGAGACCAAAATATGTATTCTATTAATTTAAGACTACAATTTAAAAAATCAGAGGGTGCATCGGGTAGGATCTGTTACAAACACTCACAGGAAGAAAGGGAGAGGGAGAGGGAGGGAAGAAGAGAGCACAACCAAATGAGGGATACAGTTGTAGACACTGTTATAGCTGTGCTCATAAAAAGATGCGATTTACTGTAATGATATCCACATGTGAAAATATAATTTGCAAAACCAGTATGTACACAAAAGTGGAAGAAATATAATAATCAGAAATCAAGTCTCAACCTTCCTAATTTTCCTCCCTATCTGGTCTTGTTCATTCACTTTCCAATTATCCTTTATAGTAGTGCTTAAATTTAGAAAGGGATGCAAATATTCAACTTACAACAAAATAATTGAACCTCATGGTCACAAATCATCCTATAAATACTTAAAATCTTAGCTATGGATCATAGATCACTGAAAAGACTTACTAAAATACAAATGCTAATTAGCAATGTGTGCCTAAGACCAATTGTTTACAAACATTTGCCTTTGTCATACAAAACCTGGCTAGTATATGGGATAGAGTTTCCTTAAGTGGAAGGTCTACTCCGTCTAAGTAGAAGAAAGTCAGCATAAACTTCTTCAGGCTGACCTGAAGGAAAAGGAACGAAGGAAAAACAGGTATTGTAGTAAAATGCACAATGTAACAGCACATGAAGGATGATATGAACCTGAACCCTTAGCACAAGGGCAGGGCTGTCTGGCCCTAGGAACCTAACTAAATATCCCATATAGAAGTGCTGAGGGAAGGATTTTAAATCTGGCTCTGAAACCATTTGAATTAGCAAATTAATGAATTGATATAAATATCTGATTTCATCTGGCATAATTAAACTGTGCAGAGATACACAGTTGATGTCCAGCAGCCATTCTTTAATAGCCATCCAAGCCTGACTAAATATCAGGACAGCCTTTGGCACTGATCAAAAATAGCCAACATCTTAAGAAACCCCAAAGACAAGATCCAGCTAGAAAACCAAGGAGTTTATAAAATACCATGCAAAATTTGCCCAGCCACATACATTGGACAAACCAACAGGAGAATAAATGCACGCATCGCAGAACACAAGAACGCAGTCAGAAAAGAAGAAAAACTTCCTCCCTTTTCCAGCACCTTAAAGCCACAGGACATGAAATTGATTTTGAGGGATCCAAACTTATCTCCAATACTGAACACTTCAACAAGAGAATAATTAGGGAAGCCATCGAAATAGAGAAACACCCCCATAACATGAATAAACGGGATGATACTTCCCGCCTACCAGACATCTGGAAACTAGCCCTAATCAACAAACGAGTCCCAGCCACAAAACCAACACCGGACCCAAAATAACACATGATGCCACCACCAATCTCCTTCACCAGACTCAAACCCAAGCCCACGCCACAGATGAAAGGCATCCACCATCCAGAAACCAGACCATGGCTGCAACACCAGCTGCTACACCCCCTCCAACCCCCAAACTAAGCAAACTGACACACGCTATAAACACATAGCCAGACCTCAAACTCAGAGCCAAACCAAAGCCCAGAATGCCACATCACAGCCTTCCACCCAGGATACTACATCACAGAACTCAGGAAATCACAACACAAAACATCAGGAGGTTGCAGCACAGACAACGACCCAGGAGATTACAGCACCACACCCAGGACATCACAACAATAGAACTCAGAAGGTCATCACACAGCCCATTACCCAGGTCGTTACAACACAAAAGGCTGAGAGACACACAGCCAGCACCTCAGCCACACAGGGTCTCAGGAAAAAGCCATCCAATCTGCATACATCAACTCCACAAACCAATCAAGAAGTAACAACACAGCCAACTCTAGAGTTTAAAAGGGAAAACAGCCACAATCACACACTTCTCCCAGGAGAACGAAGCTGAAGACACCAGCCTGAAGATGACGGATGAGATTTCGTCGAAACGTTGCCAAGGTATTCTCAACCTTACACGGGACAAGACCCGAATACACCAAGACATATATATATATATATATATATATATATATATATATATATATATTCATATGTGATATATGTGTAGGGGATTATTGTTATTAATGTAGAATATGTTAATTAAAATGGCTATAATATGGTAAATTTCTACAATGAATTAAAGGGAGTAAAATAGGGAATGTATAAGGTAAAGGGTGGCAAGCTCAAATTGACAATGAAAGGCGATAACTTTTGGATAATTAGAATTAGGATGAAATTTATTGAACAATGAATAAAACAATAGTATGTGATAAACTTGCAAATGTGACTGATAAAAGTAAATATGCTTAATGAGTATAGAAATGAAACAAGAATTTAGATAATATTGTAAATAAGACATGAGAATATTTAAAGAAAAATGAAATAAGCTATAATATGATATGAGATTGAATATGAAAGCTGAATATGTAAACATGGTCATGTTTGTATTGAAATGTAACAACCTGGAACCACATTGTTCACCAAAAGAGATGGTTTTTAAAACATAAAAATAAAAAAATCTTATTGGAAAAAAAAAGAAAATTTGGACACCGGAACAAAAAGGATAATGGAATTGGCCAAGCTCTTCCCTAACCATCTTATCATGCTCCCTGGTTTTGAAGTCAGGACGGCCAGCACCACCATGATAGTTTTGGTCAACATTGCATTAACCACACTAACCCTTATCCACCCAAAAGAACCAGACCTTGGGGGAATTGAAAATACCAATTCTGAAAGAACCATGAAGGAGATGAGGTTGAGATCCACCTAACTAACTAACTATGAAGATATCTACCAAGCTGCAAGCAGTCTGAATCTTAGAACATGGTTTATATGTCTCCTCTCTTAAAGGATTGCTTAAACCAAATATTCGGTAACCTGTGTGCTGAGGAAAAGGAGGTTTACCAACAGTTTTTAAAAAAAGAAATATTTACTCTTAGGTTATTTTATTGTTTGATCATAATCTTGGATTTTAATCTGATTATGTTAGAGTTTGCAGCAATCCAACCAGCACACAGGTAAATAATTCAGCAGGATTCATTTAAATAAGCAACTTCTTTATATACCATAATATAAAGCAGATGCATGTATACAATACCTATGCCAGAATCACAGAAGATGGAATACAAAACCAGGAGCACAGAAACACAATAGCTATATTCACAGAAGCAATATAATACAGAGGCTACTCTTATATATATACAGATCAGTCAAGCTAAGCTACAGCCAGGCTAAGGGACCAAACAGTCCTCATTGGCTGACCTGTTACCATGTCTATTCCAACTCATGAACTCGTATATATTGACAGTTTAATGTAACTATTTTTATTTCAAATAAATTCTCAAGGAGAGGCAAACAAAGTAATAAACCAACAACAATTGCAATCAATAATGAAATGTTATGAGCATAAGAAACCCTTTCATTATTAGTTCCCTACTTTTATCATGAGATGTTCCTTAGTGTTTAGATCTGGTCTAATGGTAATAATGTAGCACTTGGGGAAGAAGATGCAGCCCAGCAGTCCAGCACCAGAGGCCAAGATGGAGAAGAGCTGCACGGCCACCATGTATTTCCCTTTGGCGCTCAGGTAGGTGGGCAGGAAGGAAACCCAGACACTCCAGAAAACCAACATGCTGAAAGTTATCAGCTTGGCTTCATTGAAAGCCCCAGGCAGGTTTTTGGCCAAGAAAGCCACGATGAAGCATATGACAGCTAGAAAACCCATGTAGCTGAGGGTGACATAAAACATGGTGACAGAGCCTTCGTTGCACTTCAGGATGATCTCTTCAGGCTGGGAGTGCATGTCAGAGTCAGGAAATGGGGGTGATACTCCCAGCCACTTGGCACAGATGAAAATTTGGACAGCAGAACAAGAAAGGATAATGGAATTGGCCAAGCTCTTCCCCAACCATCTTCTCATCCTGTTCCCTGGTTTTGAGGCCAGGAAGGCCAGCCACCATGACTGTTTTGGCCAACACAGAAGACACAGCTACTGAGAAGACAATGCTGAACATTGCTTGCCAGAGAAAATAAGTGGCTTTCCTTGGCTGGCCAATGAAGAGAAAGGGGACAAAAAAAAGCAGCGGGGAGATCAGGAGGATGTAGGAGAGGTCCCAGTTGTTGGCTTTGACAATGGGAGTTTCTAGGTACTGAAAGAATATGATTAAAACAAGCCCTGTGGTTAGGAACAAAAGTAGGGCCAAAGAGATGAGGATGATGCCCACATGTTCATCATAGGAAAGGAAGATTATTTTGGGCGGGGGGATACATTGGACTCGGGTCTTGGTTGGATATTGATCATCTGGGCACTTGGTGCATTTTTCAGTATCTGAGAAAACAAAGTAATATTTCTTTTAGAGTCTTTCAAATTTCAAGAAAAACTTTGGATGAAAGTTGACACTAAGAGACAGGAAAGTTTCAGTAATGGTATATTCTTACACTCCAGCAAAAAATAATCCCCCAATATATGCAACTATAAAAATAATACCAACAAAATAAAATTAAACTATTAAAAAAGGAAGAACAAAATAAAATTAAAAGAAGAAATATCTGGTGCCACAGCCTTCCTTCTCTGAGGTAATCCACCAGATTCTTATCTTGCATTGATCTTACCTTATCTTAAAGGGTTGCTAGAAGTAGAAAGTCTCCAGAGACTTAAGAGGTTGGGGGTCTATTGGATTTCAAGGGGAAGTAAGTGCAATAGGGCAGGAACTGCACCAGAACATGCAAGCTTCTGAGGACCTATAAAGTTAGGGGTGGGATTCTACTGCTTCAGCCTGGTTTGGCTGAACCGGTAGCTCTGAAGATCATCTGGGAGTGAACCAATTTGCTCTGACGATCAGCTGCTGGGCCTGCCCGCCCACCCCGGCTCCATACTGACCTTTATTTCCTGCTTTTGAAGCTCAGCTGCATCGAGCGGCACAGAGGATTGCTGTGCATCAGCTGTTGAAGACACAGGAGAGTGCAGGAGAAGGTCAGTAGGAAAGCCTATGCACACGAGCAAAGCATGTTTGCCATGCATATGTGCAAGGCACGCACGCATGAACAAAGCATGCTTACCAAGCCACACCCAATGAACCGGTGGTAAAACAATTTGAATCCCACCACTGCATAAAGTGGCAATGTTTTAGGGAATAGATTATTTGCATGCCAATTATATCTGCTCTGGTGGGAGAAGCAGATATCCTCAAGGAGAGGAAACTCTGCAGATTCCCTGGTTCTGTCTCATGTAGGTTTTTGAAGATGAGTTTAATTGCCTCTGGAAAGTAGCTGGGAGCCTGTGCAGTTTACACAATTATCCCATAGTCATAGAGGCAGGGGTGTAGCTGCTACCATGAGGCTGTGTCTTCAGGCAAGAATGAAGGCACCTCCCCCAAACCACCAAGGGTAAATTTAGTGACCAATCAGGGTTACAGATGTGGCCACATGACATGTACTACATTTCCCAGGATACCTTAACTACATTTACCATGATGCATTCCCTTAAGGGGACAGCTCTCAATTCCTAACTAACTGTCCCAAATCCCATTAACTATAACTGGCTGGACAGCACACTCCCCGCCTGGAAATATAAATTCCACTAACTAAAGAGCAAGTAACTGTATAACTAAAATAAACAGTAATACTAACTGAATAGCAGTTAACTATATGACTAATATAAGCAGTAAAGAGTAATAAAGCATCAAACAAAGCAAAGCATACAAAGCTTGAGGTTCAATCTTCAAGTTCAGTCTTTCTCCATAACAACACTAGGTCGGTGACCGGTCTGGTGTAGAGCTTCTTGGTGAAAGTCTGCTGGTCGCTTCTGGAGGCCGTTTAGGGTGGACAGGCACTCCTGCTTCCAATGGTTCTAAGAGGTGTTGATAAGCGGTTGAACTGGATGTTGAGATAACATCTGCCCGTGTATAGCGTCTTCATGAAAGTCTGGTGGTCGCTGGCAGCCTTTTAGGGTTTCTTAGTGAAAGTCTACTGATCACCAGTAGCCTTTTAGAATGGACTGGCATTCTTGTTTTCAATGGTGCTAAAGGGCATCGGAAGGCTGTCGGAATGGATGGTGCAAAGGCATCTGCTTGGGTTGGGGACTGCATCTGAGTGACACAGACAATTCCGAGATTCCCCAACCCAGGTCTGTTTTGAAGGCATAGGGTGAGTATCTTGGGCCTCTGACTACTTCAGTGTACACTAAATCATCAGAGGCATCTAGTCCCAGCAAGAGCAAAATCTTGGCTTCAGGATCTAGGGCGGGGAAAGTGATGAGCCATATGCTTTAGGTGAGGTATGTTGCTAGCTACCTCTGGTATTGCAATGTGGCTGCGGTCATCTAGTATCCTGTCCCATTCCAACATGGGCAGCAGTAGGAACTGGGAACTTCCATCTAATGACTCTATACAGAGTCCAGTAGCTCTCCTCCCCACTGTGCATCTTGGTGTGGTGCACAATGATATCGTGAAGTGCACTTCTTCCTTCTGAACATCAAAGAGGTTGAAGAATACGGACCTGGCTAGTGAGCGATTGCTCTGAGGATCCAGTATTACATACATCTTCACTGCTTCTTCTGGGCATCCATCGGGGTAGACTTTGGCTAAGCAGATCTGGCTCCGACTGTGCTTTCATGATGCGCTGAGGCTCCTTGGTCAAAGGAAGGTTAGGAGTTGTGTGCTGTGGCTCAATCTGGATGCAGAGCGGTTGGCTGCTCATTATTGTTGCATAGATGGCATTGCACCTTGGCTGTGCAGTCTTTGGGTCCATGTTTAGAAGATTCACAACACTTGTAGCAGAATTTGAACTCCCATAACAAATCTTTCCTTTGGTCCAGGGATTTCTTCACAAATGCTTGACAACTGTTCAGCGAGTGTCAAGTGTTGTGTAAAGGACAAAGCTCGACTCTCTTTGTAGTTGGAGATCTAGATTGGGTTGAGGCCGACAAGTTAGTGGCTGAACTCTTTATGGTTGAGTAGTTGATCTCGGTTTTATGGACAACCATGAAGGGTTCTCCCTTGCGTGGGCGTAGGCCCTGTGGACAGTATATAGTTGCTGTAATATCTTTTTCATTGGGAGGACTAACAGCTCTGAGTCTGCGGGCCCTGGGGAGTGTTGCATGCTGTTGCCTGGTGGGCCACAAATTCTTTGAGAACTGTAAAGGGTATACAGTTGTGGTGACCCTTGGCCATGAAGGCATCAGACAACTGGAGCCACTGTTCAATTAGCACCTGCGGAAGTTTTTGAATGATTTTGTTTTGCATGTCGATGTGGTCAAGACAAATGAGTCCCGTAACCGGATCCCATTGTGCCGCTTTCAGTTGTATAAGTATATTAGAGAGTTCTGCGACCAGGTGAGGCTTGTTGATAGGAATTTTAGGAAATCTGTTGAGGCTGTCCAAGAGCATTGATTCTACTGCTGTGGGGAGCCATACAATTCATCAAATCTTTTCCATGACAACCGTAGGGCAGCGTCTGGGTCGTCTAACTGTGAGGCATAAAGTGCCTTCGTTGCTTTGGCAGACCGCGCCCTAGCCATGTGATCAAGTGTCCGAGTACTTCATCGGGTTTCAGGTGTGCAGCCTGAATGGTGCGCAAGAAAATTTTCTTCCATTTATTTATTTATTTATTATTTGCACTTGTATGCGCCCCATCTCCGAAGACTCGGGCTCACAATTAAAACATGAAACAGTAAATACTTAAAAAACTCTTAAATTAAATTACAAGTCCAAATATAAAAACTAAAAACCATTAAAACTATCCCTCACCCGGGGGTCACAGCCCAGGTTGATCGAACAGCCAAGTTTTTAGCCCACGGCGAAAGGTGCGGAGGTCAGGGGCCAGGCGGAGCTCCAAAGGCAGTTGGTTCCAGAGGTCAGGGGCCACAACAGAAAAGGCTCGTCGTCAGGGAATTACCAATTGGCACTGACCCGCCGACGGAATCCCGAGGAGTCCTTGCCTATGAGCTCGCACAGGGCGGGCGGCATTCAATATTGGAAGAAGACGCTCCCTTAAATATTGAGGACCCATGTCATGAAGGACTTTATATGTTAACACTAGAACCTTGAACCTCACCCGGAGCGCAACCGGCAACCAATGCAAGCCGCGCAGGAGGGGGGTAATATGGGAGAACCGGGTAACTCCCATCACCACCCGCGCCGTCGCATTCTGCACCAGCTGCAATCTCCAGATGGTGTGCAAGGGGAGTCCTAAATAGAGAGCGTTGCAGTAGTCGAGTCTAGAGGTAACAAGGGCATGAGTGACTGTGCGCAGGGCATCTCGGTCCAGAAAAGGGTGAAGTTGTTGAACAAGGCGAGCTGGGCAAAGGCCCCCTGGTGATGGCCCCAACCTGCTCCTCCAACCGAGCCGTACATCCAGGAGGACCCCCAGATTCCACGCCCTATCCACAGGGGGCAACACCTCTCCCCCTATGGCCAAAGATGGACAATCTTGACTGGGCCGAGACGCCGGTATGCACAGCCACTCAGACTTGGCTGGGTTGAGTTGAAGCATGTTCCCACTCATCCAGATCCGTACCGCATCCAAACACCGGGTCATCAGGGAGAGGGCATCGCTGATCTGGTTTGGGGTGGAAATGTACAGCTGAGTGTCATCAGCGTACTGATGGAACTTCACCCCAAAACCATGGATGATCTCACCCAACGGCTTCATGTAGATGTTAAATAAGAGGGGGGAGAGGACCGACCCCTGTGGGACCCCACAAGAGAGCACCCTTGGGGACGACCTAACCCCCCCTGCCAACACCGATTGCAACCGCCCCGAGAAGTAGGAGGAGAACCACCGAAGAACGGTGCCCCCACTCCCAACCCCTCGAGGCGATGCAAAAGGATACCATGGTCGATGGTATCGAAGGTTCCATAGGAGATATTCGCAGCCTGGCTCATCAGAGAATTTGTATACCCCATTGGTGGCCAAATCTAGCTTTCCTCCCCTTATAGCCAACTCTCTCCAGTAGTCTGCATCATCTGTAGAGGTGGAGTGGGTAAGGGGCATTGACGTAGAGGGTAGGTTCGGCTTGTATGTCAACGACGCATTGTAGTGTTCCTCCCAGTGCTTATGGAGGATGTCATCCTGCCATTCCAGAGACGATGGTGGAGCTTCACGCTGCTGTGTAGGCTGGGCGTAGTTATCTTGTTGTACCTTTGAGCTCGAGTAGTATAGAGGTTGTGGCAGGAATGCTATCGCCTGTGGATTGAGTGTGGCAGGTGTCGTTGGTTGCAAGTCTACTTGTCGAGAAGTCATCGTGATCACTGGTGGGCTAATTTGCTTGCCCGGCAGGCCATGAGATGTTGGATTAGGGTTGCTGATTCTGGGAAGAGAATCTCAGACTTTAGGTTGTACAACATCAGTCGGGAAGATTTGCTGTTGGTGGGAAGTGAATCTGGTATTTTAGGTTTTACAATGTCTGCTGCGTGACTGACGTTTAGAGTCTGAGGTTGAGATTCACTCCTATGCTTCCCCGGTTGTGGGAGACTGCTAGGCAACTGAGGTGGTTCCATCTGCTCATTTTATAGCGAGTGCTGCTCATCCATGTAAGCCTTGACCCATGTATCTGGGCTGTCTTCTCACAACTCTTCGAGGTCAAAGTTGCAGGAGGCATTGTCAGCCACCTTCCTCAATGCTGTAGCCCGTGCTGTTTTTGTTGCCAAGTCCCTTTGTCGTTCGGCCAACTCTAATTGGGCCTGAACTTTGGCCAGTTCTGCCTGTTGGTTGGTCTGGGCCTTGGCCATTTCTGCTTGTTGGTAGGCCTGGGCCTTGGCCATTTCTGCTGCTTTAGCTGCTACTTCCAGCTTCTGCCATGTCACCTCCTCTGTTGCGCATAGATCTGTGCCTGCTATTGCAGCTTCTACTTCAGCTTCTGTGGCCCAGTCAGCATAACTTGCTGCTTTGGAGGCCTTAGTTGCACCACTGTGATGGGAGGATGCTCTGGAAGGATGGTGAGACCCAGCAGCAGAGAATTGGCGCAAGACACTGGAATCTGCTGGAGATCTAGTGGGCCTGGGCTGGAGGGAGGAGGCTTTCTTTGAATGGTGGGAAGAAGCTGCTAGTGATTGAAGACCTATGGCGGATGTGGCCTTCTCCCTAGGCACATGTTCCCCTTGTAGCACATTGAAGAGGGAGTTTTTCTCTTCCCGGATGCAGTCTTCACGTTCTTTGTTCACCTCCTCGAAGCATTGAATGTCTTCTTGGAGCTCAGGGTCTTCCAGGTCTGACTGTATGTATTTAAGCTTACTTTCACTGTCTCTCCACCGTGCAAGATGCTCCTCTATTTATATATTAGAAGAGCCTTGGTGGTGCAGGCTGTTAAATACCTAGCACTTAATTCCAACTGCCTGCAATTAGTGCAGGCTCGAATCCCACCAGGCTCAAGGTTGACTCAGCCTTCCATCCTCTCGGGGTAGGTAAATTGAGGAGCCAAGATTGTTGGGGGCAATAAGCTGACTTTGTAAAAATGCCACTTAGTAATAAGCAGGCATATACAATGGAATGAAGGCTATTGCTGAGTGCATTGGGTTGCACTCCAAAAATTGTAAGCCGCCCTGAGTCTCCAGGGAAGGGCGGCATATAAATGTGAATAAATAAATAAATAAATATCTCTTTCTGTATTAATAGTGGGCTCTTGAGGGGCAACTTGCTTTTGTGGGTATCGCAGAACCTTACCAGCTCCACCCATGCATCTGCATGATGGCGATACTGTCTGGCCCAATCCTCCTTGAACCGTGCCACCGTGGGTGAGGTAAGCTTCCTATGCCGTCTGAGGTCATAGGCTTTCTGAGGTATCGCCATGTCTTTGGAGGTTTGGATGTCCGGATGAAGCTTTTGGGAACCAGGCTCCATGTTTACATCAAGGGTGGGTGGAGGGTTTGAGTCCTCTGGTACATCAGAGACATCTGTCATGGGGGAAGAAGTTGCCATATTTCAAATTGGCAAATGGTGAATTTTGGAAACAGTGCAGGTAGCAGAAAGTAGGAGTTTCTACTAAATTTAGTACTTGAGCACGTAGGTGGTGCTGCAGGGTCTGGGCAGTGCTAGCACAGTACACAATATGGCTGCTTTTTTAGGGTGCATTGCGAAGTCTGGAAGACTTTGGGGCAAAGCACAAATTTGCCTGTTAGTGTTGCTTGCGACACATGTTGGCACAATAGGAGGCGTTGTTGCTAAGTCTGAAAGACGTTAGAGCAGAATGCAGGTTTGCCTTTTAGTGGTACTGGCTAGGTCTGGGAGACACTGTTGCTAAACACAGGTTAGGCTGCAGATAGTACTGGAACCTTGAATTAAGTTGCTAAATGTTTCCACAATAGTCATAAAAGCAGAATTTTCATTAGTTAAACACTAGTTAAATTTGGGAAAGTTCCTCTAATTCTTGTAAAAAATTCTTTGAATTCTCTGGAAAATTTCTTCTTGACCACCAGATGCTGCTATAGGCTATCAGTTGAGTGGCAACTGATTGGGCTGATAAGAACTGCGTGGTTAAATAATTTATCTTTGCTAAATACTGTAGGCTCTTATGCTTTAATTTTATAGGCAGCCTTTCAATGCCAGTTAGAAGGAACAAATCCTTTTAAAAAAACGCAGTCTTGTTAAAAAAAGCAGCGGGGGGAATTACGACCCTTTTCTATGGAGATGGCTGGCTGCTAGGTAAACTTGCAAATCCTCTCACATCTGCATTTGTAAAGAGTTTTGAGCCAATGACGATGTACAAGCTGGCAGTCTGTTTCTATGGTGACGAGGAATGCAAGGTATCCATTCTACTCATGGATTTCAGATCTTTACATCTTTTTACTGTTCTGCTTTGTACAAAACAGATAGATAAACTCCACAAAGCATCCATACAGAGTCTTTTGTATTGGTTCATCAGGCATCCTCATTAACTCACAGTTAGGATGAGATTCTTCTTAATGTCCAACCCTTCGTATGTCTGTCTTTATAGGTAAAAACGATAGTTATCTCTTTCATCCCATAGTCATAGAGGCAGGGGTATAGCTGCTACCACGAGGCTGTGTTTTCAGGCAAGAGTGAAGAAACCTTCCCCAACCCACCAAGGGTCAATTCAGTGACCAATCAGGGTTACAAATGTGGCCACATGACATGAACTACATTTCCCAGGATACCTTAACTACATTTACCATGATGCATTCTCTTAAGGGGGCAGCTCTCAATTACTAACTAACTATCCCAAATCCCATTAACTATAACTGGCACATTAAGAGTAACTGATTAGTTGATTTATTGGTGTATCTTTTGACCTATAATGTTAAGTTGGTTTGGTGAGCAAAACCTATTGATCTAAAAATCATTCCTCAACTTACAAAGAATCCAAGAATAAAAATAAAACAAATAATTAATGTTCCTAAGAAAGATAAATATGGGAGGACACATCCAAACTGGCAAATAAAAGAGATATTTCATATAAAATGCTTCATATTTCAAGATCTTTGTCTTCTCATTAGGGAAGAAATTGGATACCATGAAAATTAAAAACAAAGCAATCAAACTTATATGTGTCTTTAAGATGCATATTGATCAAAGTGCTCTGGATTAATGTCAGCTTTCCCTATGCTGTCACCCACCTTCCTAAGTGGAGAAGGTTCCCTCTGGACAAGGAATGCAGTCATAGCAGCAAACTGGCTCTCCTTCTCGAGCCTTCTTGAAAAATCCAGGCTGATATTTTTCCACACATTTTTCCACACAGAAATGCCAAAGGAGATATGTTAGGAGTCACCATCCATGTAAGATGGAGGTAAACATGAATGTTATCCAAGTGGTTTCTGTGCTTCACATAGGCAAATATGAAATCTCTGGCTTCTTCCAAATGGCTACAGGAGATATGACTGCAGGTAGATGCCTCATTTAGTTCCTCCCTTTTTCTTCAATCGCCCTGTTTGCTCTCATAGGAAGGGCCTCCTTGGAGTGCCGTCGGTCAGGCATTGTTGGCTGGCGGTTCCCAGGGCTAGGGCCTTCTCCGTGGGAGCACCTGCCCTCTGGAATCAGCTCCCCGTGGATCTCCGTTTGGCCCCCGACCTCCGCTCCTTCAGCCGAGACCTGAAGACTTGGTTGTTTCAACAGGCCGGCCTGGAATGACCTGGCGGGAGGGGGTTTGGTTTTAATTTTCTTAACTTTCAATTGTATTCAGCTTGTTTATTTGTTTAATTCTCTTTTTATTGTAAATTTGTTCTGTTTTAATGTTCGCCCTGAGTCCTTAGGGAGTAGGGCAGCATACAAGTCGAATAAATTATTATTATTATTATTATTATTATTGTTGTTGTTGTTGTTGTTGTTGTTGTTGTTATTGACAAATCGGATAAGTGTTGGAAATGTCACCAGATACCCGGCTCCTATTACCACATGTGGTGGACTTGTGCTGATGCCAAAAGATATTGGACTAAAATCCACACGTGGTTGGAAAAAATGACCCAACAACATATAGACTTGAAATCTGACATATTTTTACTGGGAATTGTACCAGAGACATTCAGCAAAGAATTGAAATATTTGATTGTTAATGTACTGACAGCTGCTAGAATTGGATTTGCTAAAAATTGGAGAAATGATAAGATACCTGCGCAGGAGGAAGTGATTAAGAAAATTTTGGATTGTGCCGAAATGAGCAGATTAACATTTGAAATTAGGGATCAAGAAGAAAAGCAGTTTTATAAGATATGGAATATGTTTTATCAATGGTTAAATAAAAAAGCTTGGCGATATATGGAATAATTGAGATAAATAGAATTGTTGAAAGGAAATATAATATAGAGATTATAACATGATAGAGAATTAATAATAACGATTATAGCTTTTTTTTTCTGTAACAGAGAGTATGCATGATGAGGAGAGGGCACTGAGATTTGTAACCGACCGACACACTTGAAATTGAGATTGGTTTATGTATTGTATGTTTGTTTGTCTTGTTTGTTTTTTGGAAAATAATAAAACTTAAAAAAAAAGAAATCAATGCATCGAGCTCTTCAGTATAAACAGTTCCTTTTCCCCTGACCTGAACAGGATAATTTGAAAAAGTGTACAGTTTACGCATGTCAAGTTCAGGCTCGTGCATCTCTGTGAACAGATCTCTTCTGTAAGTAACATGCACTGCTGCTCCACTGTCTAAAGTCCAGAGAAGTCATCTGTCATACCCTGGATCAGGTTGTGGATCATTGGTTAA
Organism: Naja naja; assembly: GCA_009733165.1. NCBI lineage: Eukaryota > Metazoa > Chordata > Lepidosauria > Squamata > Elapidae > Naja > Naja naja. The sequence goes on along the minus strand of SOZL01000613.1, from coordinate 27,273 downwards.
CACCAATGTGATGTGTGGAGCTTGTAGATCATGCCTGGGACCACGACAACCTTGTCTTCCACCTCTGCCTCTGCCTCTGGAATCTGTTCCTCTGGGCTGATACGTGGCGGGTACTTGAGATCGTTGGGGACAATCCCGGGTGGCATGTCCCACACGATTGCAGATATAGCATCTTGGCATCCTTGGAACGAAGCCTCTTCCTCGGAAGGGACACCTTGCTGGAGCTCTTGATGCAGGTGGTCCTCTCAAATGTGGCATGGCTTGCATGAGTGCTTCTTCTTCAGTTAAAATTCTGCATACATGATCAACTGTGCGCTGAGCAATAGGCACTTGATTAATCTTTGAAATGGCATCTTTGCATTCATAATTCAAAGAGTTAATAATAATGCTGGTCATTTGAAAATCATCTACAGCATAACCTTGTTCAGCAAGCTCTTTTCTCCTTCCCTTCATTTTTGTTAAATGCTTTCCAATAGTTTCACCTGGCCTTAATCTCGAACCATGAAATTCAGTTAAGAGTAACGTGTAGATTCAATTGAAACAGGCCTGTAACATGCTTCTAATTGAGCCCAAATTTGTTGGGCAGTTGCATCAGGTGAAAAAATCATCTGCAGTTTAGTGTCCATTGATATCAATAATGTTGTGCATGCTCTAGTATCCAAGTCTCTTATGTCAGAAGGCCAAGGCTGTGGTGGAGAATTAAACACCATACAGTGGGTACCTTCTCTACGAAGTAAAATGCCAACCTCACTGACCCATGCCTTGTAATTTCATCCTGAGTGCTTTAATTTTGAATCACCAGTCAGTGGGGTGATAGAAATTTGCAGAGGAACATGCATAATCTGCACTGTTTGAACAATGCCTGCTTGGCCACCAGGGGTGTTGCAGCTGGCACTGGTGCTGGCACTGGTTGACCTGCTAAATGCATTTGTGGCTGTGCCATTGCTGGTCTAACCTGTGGTTGCATGTGGACTTGTTGTTGTTGAGCTGCTATTGGTATTTGAGCACCACCAATTTGGCCTACTGGAGTAGGTGCTGGCATCTGCATCTGAGGCATTTTACTAGCAGCTGTATCAGGAAGCCGAGTTGATGCCATTTGGGTAGCCTCAGGAGGCATTTGCATAACTGGAGATATATTATCTTGTAGAAAAGATTTCCTCATTAACATCTCATCAAAAGATTTGTGTAGAGTTTTTTATGTTCATGTAATGCATGCATTTTGTCAGCAGATGGCGCTACAACATTAGAAAACAAAGGAGTTCTCGCTGAGTCAGGATCATAAGACACTCCACATGATGTAGGCACAGCTCTCTGCTCTGGTCTGACACCACACCCATGTGACCAACTTGTGGGTGGACCCTTGGCTTCCAAGAAGAAGACAAGATGGAGGGCTCAGAAACTTGAACCACACCCATATCTGGCTGAAGGGATAATGCAAAAACCTTGGCTTGCTTTATACTCTCTTCAAAAATTCAACTGACTGCAAATAATCCTGCACAGCCTTCTGCCTAATTGTCTGCTCAGGAGTCATTGGAGAATAAAGAATTTCACCTTTCTCTTTGGGTGAAAAAGCTCAGCTGACTGTACAACTTTAGGCTTTGCTCCAAGTAATTCATAATCTTGAGGGTTTCCTTTTTCAGACTGAGCTTGTATACATGCATCATAGATATAGGAAAAATTTACAGACCTGGTCTCTTGTTGCTCTTCCACAGCAGAAGAATGTGGGAGTGACTGCCATAAATCGTCCTTGGATGGAGTCCTCCTTTGTTTCATTTTTGATTTCTTTCGAAGCATTATCTTGCAGTTATTCACCAGGTTCTCAGACCTGGGGAACTAACTAAAATAAGCCCTATCATCACAACGAGCAAAGAAAAACATAATTAAGCTTGAAGCTTTGAAGCTTTGAACAAAACCATCCTCTCTACCAATGTCAAGCCTTTCTCTGCTACCATTTTCAAAGGCTTGGAAAAATCCTCTTGCCAGGGAGTAAAAAATTCTTCCAAAACATCCCTGCTAATTAGCGGTGATAGACCATGTTGTTCTTTGCTGTCAATGATGATAAAAATGAGTCCCGGAAAGTAATCTAAAAAACATTTTTATTTATAAAATAAGAAAACCTAACGGAGCTACATGTTTGCAACCTAATCTCCACCAAGGCATATAGAAAAAGAACAAAGGGAAATATAACGGAAGTTACAGGAAGTGAAGTATAAACTCTGTACACATGCGCAGTGGATCAAAACATCACAAGACTTTCTTAACTTATTACTATGGAGACAAGATAACACAGTGCTGGCTAGCAGACACCTGCTTGCTATAATACGAGCTTAGGAACTTGAACAGACAAACCAAAAAAAACAAACGCAGTGACACAGAAGACGCTGACCAAATCCTATAATCTCGGAAGGGACCTCAGAGGTCATCCAGTCCAACCGCCCACTCGAGGAGACTGTTACTGAATTACTGGGTGTTATACGAATTTGGTTGTATGTGCATACTATGTACATATGTACAATGACAATAAATTAATAATAATAATAATAGAATAATAATAATAATAATAATAATAATAAATAATAATAATAATAATAATAATAATAATATAATAATATCTTGAAGAGACCTCGGAGATCATCCAGTCCAACTGCCCGCTCGAGGAGGAGACTGTTACTGAATTACTGGGTGTTATACAAATTTGGTTGTATGTGTATACTATGTATATACGTACAATGACAATAAATTATTATTATTATTATTATTATTAATAATAATAATAATAATAATAATAATATCTTGAAGAGACCTCGGAGGTCATCCAGTCCATCCGCCCGCTCGAGGAGGAGACTGTTACTGAATTACTGGGTGTTATACGAATTTGGTTGTATGTGTATACACATACAATGACAATAAATTAATAATAATAATAATAATAATAATAATAATAATAACAACAACAACAATATCTTGGAAAGAGACCTCGGAGGCCATCCAGTTCAACCCTACCGGAGTGAGAGTCCGGAGCTGTTGTGTCATCTACTGGCGCCTGGGAAGACCGTGAAAATGTCCATGGGTTGGTTCCCATTGATGCTTGATGCATTTTTCCAGACTTTGGACATTAACATCTGGCCTTTTATTCCCATAGTTTCCCTGTTGGAACTATGGTTATTGCTTACACGGCTGCGGCACTTCAGGCCCTAAGGCCCTGTCCTTAGTCTGGCCTGTCAGGTTACCCAAAGCCTGCCTTCATGACGGATCTTGGGATCCCGAGAGGTGGCACTGCACGAAGAAGGGTTTTTAAAAATTTTTTGTAAATATAAGGGTTTTAAAGGGTCTCTTTTAAATGTTATTTATTACAAAGTATTTCAAGGGGTTAGGGAGAGGGGTGGGGTGTAGACTTAGGCAAGAATTTGGGGGGTGGGGTCATCCCCCCAGTGCCATCCAGGTTGGAGATGGATCGCGGCGCGGGGGTGGGAGGCTTGGGGCCCAGGGTGGGGGCTACGATTTCCACGGCAATTGGATAGGGTGGGGGAAGAAACAGGGGCCTGTATCATCCCATGTGGGGTGCGCCCCCTGCTACCATCAAGCTGTGGTGCGCTCTGACCCCCCATATTTCCACCTGCCCCCCCCGGGGATCTGGGAGGTCAGGCCCCTGGGCTCGGGTTGGTCTATGTGAACGCCAGGCCCACAGTAAATAAAGCCCCCCCTCGGTGATTTGATCGAGGAGGAGGGCGCGGACCTGGCCCACGTCACAGAGACCTGGTCGGGTCCAGAGGGAGGGGTCCCTCTGGGTGAATTATGCCCACTAGGTTTCTGGGTGCTGCACCAGCCTAGAGCCTAGGGTAGGGGTGGGGGCGTGGTGGTTGTCATCAGGGAGACCTTATGCTCAAGGGAGATCACCGTCCCGCAGATAGGCGGAGTTTCTCCTCATGAGGTGGGGCCCGGGCAGGTCAGTGGGGTCCGTTGCTGGCATACCTATCTCCCAGCTCTGTGGCAACGGCCCTGGACTTGCAAGAACGTCTCCTGCCATCGATGGATACCGATCACCCAGTGCGCTCCCACCAACGGGCCTTCTGGGGTGCCGTCAGCTAAACATTGTAGGCTGGCGGCCCCTAGGGGGAGGGCCTTCTTTGTGGGAGCGCCCACCCTCTGGAACCAACTGCCCCTGGAATTGCACCTGGGCCCCTGATCTCTGTCTCCTTCCACCTTCAAGCATGGTTATTTTCACAATCCGGCCTGGACTGACAGGGGATCGGGGGGTTAATTTGGAATGTTTATTTGGCTCTGATTTAATATATATTTTAAAAATTATTTTAACTTTTGTGTTGCCTGTTTTTTATGTACGCCGCCCTGAGTCCTTTGGGAGAGAAGGCGGCGTATAAGTCCAAATAAACTAAACTAAACTCAACTGCTCGACCTCCTCTCGGGAGTGGCAGTGGAGTTCCCCAGGTTTTTGGTTTGGGGGGACTTTAACCTGCCCTCTCTGGGTGAAGGGTCGGGTTTAGGATGGGAGTTCATGGCCTCCATGACAGCCATGGACCTGACCCAGATAATTCAAGGTCCGACTCATGGAGGGGGGACACACACTGGACTTGGTTTTTATCTCGAGACAGTGGTGTAATGATCTGGCGGGGGGGGTCGTCAACTATTTCCCCCGTCATGGACATAGCATTATCTCCTCCGGTTGGTCTTCCAGTATGCCACCCCTCACCGCTGGCAGGCGGAACCAACGAGGTGGTTCCACCCCAGGCGCCTGATGGACCCTGAGCAGTTCCAGATGGCGCTTGGGCGATTACCTACCTCCCCGATCCACAACTCGGCTGAGGCCCTAGCGGACGCCTGGCAACAGGCTGCCTCTGGGGCGCTCAACCGGGTTGTCCCCTTGTGGCCTTTAACCCAGCACAGATTCTGGTTAGCTCTGTGGTTCTCCACAGAGCTCCGGGAGATGACGCATCGGAGGAAAGGCCTAGAGAGCAGTTGGAGGTCCGCTCGGTCCGAATCTGACTGATCCCAGTTGAGATCCTTCTCAAGGACTTACCTGGCAGCGATGGGAGCGGCGAAGAAGGCTTACTTCTCCACTCTCATCGCATCCGCAGATAATCACCCGGCCGCCTTGTTTAGGGTCATGCTCTCCCTCCTTGATCAGGGAGTGAGGGGGGACCCTTTGCAGGGGCGGGCCGAGGAGTTTCATCAGCATCTGCTGGATAAGATTGCTCAGATCCAGGCCGGTTTGGACACCAACTGGCTAAGGTCGGACATGGAGGCGACGTCGAGTCTGGTTGAGGTTATCTGGGATGAGTTTGACCATGTGAACTTAGATGCGGTGGGCAGGATTATGCGTAGGCTGAGTGTCACTAGGTGTTTATTGGACCCATGCCCCTCCTGGCTGTTTTATGCCACCTGGAAGGTACATGTGACTGGCTCCAGGCAGTTACCAACGCTTCATTGCAGGAGGGGTCCTTCCCTGCCAACTTGCAGGAGGTGGTGGTGAGGTCTCTCCTTAAGAAGCCTGCCTTGGACCCAGCCAATTTGAACAACTTCCATCCCATCTCCACCATTTGCTTTGTGGCAAAGCTTGTTGAGAGGGTGGTGGCCCAGCAGCTTTTGGCTTTCCTGGAGGAAGCTGATTACCTAGATCCATATCAATCGGGCTTCAGGCCCAGTCACAGCATGGAGACGGCATTGGTTGCACTGATTGATGATCTCTGGAGGGCTCGGGACAGGGGATGTTCCTCTGTCCTAGTCCTATTACATCTCTCGGCGGCTTTTGATACCATTGACCATGGTATCTTATTGCGGTGCCTTCAGGGACTAGGAGTGGGAGGCACCGTGTTATGGTGGTTCTCCTCCTTCCTCTCGGGATGCACGTAGTCGGTGTTGACGGGCAGGCAGAGGTCGACCCCGAGGCCCCTTACTTGTGGGGTTCCTCTGGGGTCGGTGCTCTCTCCCCTCCTATTCAACATCTACATGAAGCCGCTGGGTGAGATCATCCATGGTTTCGGGGTGAGGTATTATCAGTATGCTGATGATACCCAGCTTTTCATCTCCACCCCTGACCACCTCAGTGATGCCCTCTCCGTGATGTCCCGTTGCCTGGAGGCGGTACGGATCTGGATGGGAAGGAACAGGCTCCAGCTCAACCCAGCCAAGACTGAGTGGCTGTGCGTACCGGCATCTCGGGTTGTCCAGGAAGTTCCATCTTTAGTCATGGTGGGGGGAAGATGTTACCCCCCGTGGGCAGGGTGCACAACTTTTTTTTTAATTACATTTATATGCCGCCTTCTCCGAAGACTCAGGGCGGCTTACAATTTTTGGGATACAACCCAGTGTGCTCAGCAATAGCCTTCATTCCATTGTACATGCCTGCTTATTACTAAGCAGCATTTTTACAAGGTCAGCTAATTGCCCCCAACAATCTTGGGTCCTCAATTTACCTACCCCGAGAGGATGGAAGGCTGAGTCAACCTTGAGCCTGGTGGGATTCGAGCCTACAGCAGTTGTAGGCAGCTGGAACTTAAGTGCAGGCAATTAACAGCCTGAGCCACCAAGGACACTTGGGTGTCCTCCTGGATGCATGTCTTAGTATGGAGGGGCAGGTGGGAGCCATCGCCAGGGGGCATTTGCCCAGGTTTGCCTGGTGTGCCAGTTGTGCCCCTATCTGGACCGAGATGCCCTACACATGGTTACCCATGTGCTCATCGCTTCCTGCCTCGACTACTGCAATGCTCTCTATATAGGGCTGCCCTTGCAGACTATATGGGGGCTTCAACTGGTACAAAATGCGCAGTTGTGATGGGAGTGTCCCGATACTCCCATATTACACCCCTCCTGTGCAATCTGCATTGGCTGCCGGTTGCCCTCTGTGTAAAATTCAAGGGGCTGGTGTTGACCTATAAAGCCCTACATGGCTTGGGTCCGGGGTACTTGCAGGAGCGTCTTCTGCCATCATCGAGCTCCAGCCGCCCAGTGTGCTACCACCAGCAGGGCCTCCTTGGGGTGCCATCGGCCAGACAATGTCGTTTGGCAACCCCCAGGGGTAGGGCCTACACTGTGGGAGCGCCCACTCTGTGGAACCAGCTGCCCCTGGGGTTGCGGTTGGCCCCTGACCTGCATTCCTTCCGCCGCGAACTAAAGACTTGGCTGTTTTTTGCAGGCCGGCCTGGATTGAGGGGGATTGGGATTTTTAATTGGGCACTTTTAACATGCGATTTTATCATTTATCTGGATTGGGTTTCATGCTTTCTTAATATTTGTACATTATATTCTTATGTGAGCCGCCCCGAGTCCTTCGGGAGATGGGGCGGCATATAAATTCAAATAAAAGAAATGAAATGAAATGAAAACTTAGGATCCATATATGGAGTTCTGATGGGAAAGGACAGCCCTGCTCTTAACACTAGGCAGGGTTCACTAGGCCTTGGCTTCCTTGGCGTTCAAAGACAGGCAGCCCCAACGTTAAGGGACAGCAACCTAGAGTGTTGCCAAACTCCATCCCTCTGGGTGACCTTCCCCAGCCATATCTGGAGACAAGAGGTCATGCTAAAGGACAGCAGAAGTCAACTCCCTGGTTCCTGAACTCCCTTCATCCAGCATCACTTTCTGAACATGTCCTGACAGGAAAGACACACAACCACAACAAAAGTGCCCTCGGGAGTGGAACTGTGATTCTTCACTCAGATGATTTTTTTCCAGTCTCTCCTCTGCACAGAGGAACTTTAGGATCCCAAGAGGAGAAATTATTTCTCCCTGTAATTATGACCATCCAGACCTTTGAGATCTTATACTACTTCTCCAGTGGCTGCCTTCCACAGAGAAAGCAGACTGAAGCCCCATGAATGATGGACCTCCTGCTTCTGCTTCTGCTGGTGTCCATGCCAGTCTCTGGGAAGCATGCACTGAAATGCCCACTGAGTTTGGAGCACCAGGGTGAGAACAGTCCAGTGAGCTTTTACAGGCGAGGAGACCATCTCGTTGGTATATTCACCACTATATACAGAATGTTGCAAACATCTTGGCTTTTCAACATGGTTCCTTCTATTCAGCTTGATTCAGGGTAATTCAGGAGCTGCATTCCTTCCATTTGCATTTCTAACACTCTCCTTTTCTTCTTATTTCATTTATTCCTATTTTGCAGTACTTGTCTGATTTTTTGAATAATTTTCATTTCCATGGCTTCTCTCTTTTGTCTTCTTTTGTGGAAGAGACTCAGATACACAGATGGCGCTAAAAAAAACCCTGAAAGAATTCCAGATTATTTTCTTCTTCTCCCAGTTTATTCCTTTAATTCATCCCTTAAATACTGAATTTTATTTACAGTAGTAATGCTTGCTTTTGAATCAATAGAGTCTAGTTAAGATTCAATAGGTTTGTGGAGGCAAGGAGGATTTAATTTTTTAAAAAATATTTGTTGTTGATTTTGATTATAATAATAAACCTTTTTTACAATAGGGATTCTGATTTTTTAAGTGGTTTAGAATTAATTACAGCAATTCAAATGGTCAACAAGAACTCCCAGCTCCTGCACAATCTCACACTTGGCTATGACATCCATGACAACTATTTGAGCTGTTTACGCACTTCAGATGCCTTGCTGGACATTCTCTCCACTGGAGAAGCCCATGTCCCCAACTACAGCTGTGGAAGGAAGGAGAACCTTCTGGCTCTTCTTGATGGAGCTACAAGGGACATCTCCATCCAGATATCAACATTAGCAGACCTCTACAAAGTCCCACAGGTGTGTGTGTGTGTTTCTCTATTTTGGTGCTTTGATCCAACCATATCTTTTCCATGGAATTCAAAAGCTGTTTTTACAACATACCAGCTATATTTATAAAGTTATATGTATAAACAATTACAGGCAAGTTTGTCTAATAAATATTGTGAGTAAAATATATGCCATGTTCCCCTTAAGTAAATTTGAGATTGGGTAGAAGAAAAGTGCATTCCTTGAAGAAGAGCAAGAAGGTTTTAGGCAGAGTTAAAAGCTGTATAAATTTGTATAATAAGTAGGAAATCAATTAATAATGTAATATTTTCAACAGATTTGTCCTGAAATATCTAACCACAAAATATGTCAGTTGGGTAAATCACAGTTTGCTGACTTTCTAGATGTTAGTGCAGCATTTGATACAGTAGAGAGAGAGAAACATTATGGAGGATATTGACTGCCCTCAAAATGGAGCTCAACCTGTTGGCCCTGATCCAAGCCCTTTCTCCAAGCCCTTGTTTGAGAGGGAGGCTTGGGCTGAATGGAGCCCTGAGAAGAAGGATCGATACTTACCAAGGGAGAAGGGAAGGGGGCATATTTGAACCCTTGTTATTCTCTCTCAATATTAATTACTTACCTGCACTAATGAAGGATTCTGAAATACATATATCTAACATGCTAAACGCATATTAGAACCGCATGGTTTATTATTCACAAAGAATTGAAAAAGAGAAATATGTAACCATCCTCAGTAAGGTTGGAACAGTGAAATGGATCAGCTGCTCCCAACACACCTTCCAAATTGCCAACTATTGAAACTGAAATGCCTATAGGGTGAGTCTCCAGAATAAGAGGTTACTTGAATTAGAGGGCCATGAATTAAGGTTTGGATGGCACAGCTATTTATCGAATGATAAAAGTAAAGTTAATGTTGATTTTAATAATCACGTTGTTAGACGTGCCACACTAAGAGTTTGGAATAAATATAGAACAAGGCTGCCTCTTTGGGTGTCACCCCAGGAAGTCTTTTTTCTTTTTTTAGAAAAGAAATGCTGGTGAAGCCAGACTGGTTGATGTATGGTAAAATTTTATCTTTCAAGCCTGGTAACCAATACTAAAGGCCAAGGGAAGCACTTGAATCAGAAAGTTATGCTTGCTATTGGTTTACTTATCAACAACTGAAAGAAAGATTTAAACTGGATCAAAAGTGCTATGGATCTGACTTTGTTAAAAATGAATTGGAAATCTAATTATATGGTAACGATGAACATATTATCGCTAAGATCTATAAAATGTTATTCAAATTAAATTTGGAAAATGAACATGTAAAACATTGTACTATTCAGTGGGCAAGGAATTTTGGATATAATGTATGCTTGAAAAATGGAAAAATATATGGACGAAGGGCTTAACATTTACATTAAATTATAATCTAAAAGAAAATTTCTATAAGATGATGTATCACTGGTATTTAACACCACATAAGTTACCGAAGAGGTATAAAGGTGTGTCAAATGAATGTTGGAAGTGCAAAAGTAAAGAAGGGACTTTTTATCATCTATGGTGGACATATGATAAAGAAAAAATGTGGATTATGATTCATATTTTGATACAGAAAATTTTGAAAATGGAGATAAAAATCAAACCAGAACTTTTCTTTTTGAGTCTAATGGAAAAAGAACTGGAGAAAAAAAATGGAACTTTGTTATTATATATGTTGACAGCAGCAAGGCTGTTGTATGGGCAAACATATAAGGACACTTTGATTCCTAGCAAGGACCAATGGTTGCAGAAGTTGGCAGAAATGGCAAAACTGACCACTGTGAATAAAGAAAAGAACATAAGTACTTTTCTTTCCACATGGAAACCACTTCTGAACTTCATGCTTGAAGTGGAAAAGAATGAAACTTAGATTTTGATTTTTTACTGAGTAGATCGATAGATCTTTTCAGAAATGGCTTGTTCATATTATTATGAAGAAGCAAAAAGTTGTGATTTGATGTTAATGCCTTATTTTACTGCAACAGAGAGAGCTAGAAGTCAATGTTTCTTTTTCTTTTCTTATTCTCCCTCACTTCTCTTGCCACTTTTCCTCCACACTGCTTTTCTATTTACTTTTGTATTCTGTATTTTACAATATTTTATAACTCAATAAAAATGTTAGAGAAGAAAAAAGGAAACCAGAAATACCTAAATATCTTAGGGTGGTGTTTACTTGAGCAAGATTTCGTTAGCTAAACACTATGGTTAAATATCAAAGATTTAACTAAGTCCCTTATAATTAACAGACTTTTATTTGTGGAGCTCCAAAGACAGAACATGGAATACATCTGTAGGTTGAATGTCAATTGCAGAAGAAAGAGAGAGATCAGAGTCTTGGACAGCCTGTTAGACAAACAACCTATTGGGAGAGTTATGTTAAAACAACATATTTCCTGTGGAGACAGAATTCAAATATTTATATAGAATCCAGACCTTTATTGGAACAAAGCAGTTCAGTTGAAATCTACATATGAGTCTGATTGCAGTAAATTATTGGAGTAATACAGAAATGGCATTTTTATTTATTTCTTGTATTTCATTTTTATATACTATGTTAATGTTCTGTGTTTAAAAATTTTTTTCTTGATATTGCCTAACAGCTAATCAACAATAATCTCTTTAATTTGCTCATCAAAAGAATGTTGGATTTATTAAAAACTAATATTTTGGACTTGATTTGACCCTAAGTATAACACAACATTCTTCATTGCTTTTTCAGTTCAGTTATGGTACTTCTTCAGAGGCTTTAAGTGATAAAAGTCAATTCCCCTTTTTCAACGACATACTTCCCAAAAAAGGATTCCAGTACCCAGCAATTGTCCAACTCCTTCTCCACTTCAGATGGACCCTGATTGGTGTCTTTGCTTCAGACACAGAAAATGGAGAGAACTTCATGAGAATTTTTACTCCTATGCTTGTCAGGAATGGGATTTGTGTTGTTATATCACAACAATTCTCAACAACTGGACCTACAGCAGCCCTCAGGGAGGCCCTCTCCAAGTGGAGGCAAGTCAATATCTTCGTTCACTTCATGGAATTTGATATCATTCTAGACAGAATTCTTCCTTTCCATTTAACATTTGAGGATTTGTCAGGACCTACTAAAGGGAAAGTCTGGATCCTCACAAGTTTTTCACTGTATGATATAACCAACCACAGACTTTTGAAATATATTCATAGTATTTGGAACTTTAGCTGTCTGGCAAAAGAAAGGCCAGTGGATGATGCCTTTGAATCCTATTTCTTTCTGGATGATCAATTTAGAAAGCATTCTTTTCCCTGTTTTCTTCACAAGCACATCCATTCTGTCAAAGGCCGCAAAAGATGCACCCAGAAAGCCCCAGTGGAGACCCAGAGGAAAAGTAACAGGATCTGGATGACAAATGACCCCCATTCATACAGTATCATTCAGACTCTGGCCCAGGCCATGAATGCTGCCTATTCCTTCAGAAAGAGGAGGAAAAGGAAGGAGGGCGAAGAGAGGTTGGGGTCTCCAAGGCTGCAGCCATGGCAGGTATGGGGCCCCATTTATGGGTCCATTCATCTTGGTTCCTTTGGAGAAGGAGCCCAAAGGAGAAGGAGGGGAATCGTCTCAATCTGCTTGTCAAGCGCAGGGAAATCATGAAGTCCAGGCAATTCAAATGAACATAAAGGTTCACCCCAGGCTCATGCTGTCCACAAGAATCGGAACCACCAATGGTCAAGGCAAACAGGCAGTAGACAAGGGTCCACAGAATTATGGAGGGGGGGCTGGACCAAATCTCCTGTGGGCGGGACTCAAGACTAATGATGCCTTTGACCCCCTCACTCAGGCTCAGTCTGATGATCTCCTATGCTACTTATACTACAAAAGATCTGCAGATCTGGGCAATCTAATTGTTCAGGGGGAAGAAAGAATCGATAGCAGAACAGACAATTTTGGATATTAAACATGGCTAATGTTAAAAGGCTGTGTACATAAATAAATTCCTGCATGTATGGTTTATAAATAAGATTACAGAATTTTATCATTATGAATTTCTAAGAGCCCCTGAGACCATCTAGCCCAACCCCTCCTCTCTGCAGGAATCCAGTTAAAGCTTCTCTTACTGTTGGCTGCTCAGTCTTTGCATTCAGACAATCCATGAAGGGGAGACTGAATTGCTCTGCTTCACTGGCTCAGCTCTAAAACAGCTCATCCTTTTAGGATATTTTTCTCTTCATTCATCTAAAATATCCTCCTGATCTTCAGCTCTTCTCCTTGTGGTCTTTCCTTCAGGCTAAGAGCAGCTCCTTTGAACTCTTCCTTGGCTTATTTCTCCTTCTCTGAAGTTCACATAATTTTTTTTTTGCAAATTCTCCTCCAAGTGTGGTGCCTGCAAGGGAACCTGGTCCTTGAGTTGGGGTCTCCCCAAACCATAATGTTCACTTCCTGAGATCATTATGGCCGCATTTGCCTTCTTTCCATGAGCCTCACCTGCTCACTCTGAGTCTGTTTCCAGTTAGCTACGATTTTGAGAGCATTTTCACAAACATACATACCAAATTTAGTATCCCTCATCTTTCTTCCAGTCCATCATTCATGTTCTTATATGAGACTATTGTTAGTCAAGTCCTAGTTGCTAAAAATCAGAAATTTTTCTATTGCTTTTTACTTGTGTGCTAATCATAAATATTGTTTCTGGAACCTTGATGTTCCTCTTATTAAATTTTATTTTATTCCAAAAGGTAAAATACAAGTTTTGGAAAATAAAACTATTACAAAGACAAGAGAAAACAAGGCAAGACATTTTTTTAAATTGTGCATTAAAAACAGACAAAACATGAATATTGTCCCCCCACTTGAATACAATACAGCAATAATAGTTTCTCCCCCTTGCAAAATAGGCTCACAATTATAAAGTACACATCTATTTGCAATTATCTGACTTGTCATCTATCTGCTGTATATAAAAAAGTAGTTAACAGGCAATCCAACAATAAAATTAAATTTCAAAACTTCAAAATTGTCTGTTTTCTACTATTGCATTTAACTCACAGTAAATTCACAGGGGCTTCTTATTTACCAAAGACCACCACAATCATTATCTCTGATCCATCCAGAATCTGTCCAGGGTTAAACATCTTTGTTTGATTCTTAATAATAATGCGTTTCTTTAAAATTTAACTAGGATCTTTCCCAACAATTGCTTTCCATTCCCCAAAGTCATAGGACCTCCTGTAAATTGAAACACGATGCCTCTTAAGTTTTGTTTTCCAGTTAAATGTGACAAGTCCATTCCCCCATCTCCCTCAATCTTCTGGAAAGAATCCATTTCATCCGTCATCCGTTCTGTCCACTGTGAGTCTTGGGTCCATGGCCTCTCCAGCAGGAGTGGGACTCAAATTTCTTAACAACTGGTTCTGTGGGCGTGGCCTAATTTGTGGGTGTGGCTTGGTGGTCATATGACTGGGGTGGGAGTGGCTTGCTGACTGGGCATGGCTAGGTGGTCATGTGATGGGTGGGCGTGGCCAGGTGGCCATGTGACTGGCAAACCAAATGTAAGTGGTCCTTGCTTAATAACCACATCCTCGCTTAATGGACAGTTGCTTAGCAAGTGTTCTAATTTACTACTGACCTCCACAGAGCTACTTGGCCTATTTTTGGTGTATTGACAGCCACATGCACGCACACACACACACACACATATACAAACACCCTTCTAACCCTGCTATTGTTTGATTCTGTAAGAATCTCCTGCTGGAGCAGGGTGTTGGACTAGATGACCTCCGAGATCCCTTGCAGGCGAGCCCTAGATTGCTGTGCTGCTTCAAAGTCTTCTGAAGCCGGGGTTTATGTCCTTCCTTCCTCTCCTTTTTTTCTCCCTCCCTCCCTCCTTCCATGTATTTATCTATCCATCCATAATATATCTCATTTACTTTCTCCTCTCTCCCTTTCTCTTTCTTCCTTCCTTTCTTTCTTTCTTTCTTTCTTTCTTTCTTTCTTTCTTTCTTTCTTTCTTTCTTTCTTCTCCCCTCTTTCTCTCTCCCCCTCCCTCTCTCCCTCTTTCTCTCTTTCTGTCCCTTCCTCCTTCCCTCTTTCCTTCTAAAGCTAGAAAGTCCACCTGAAACGCACACATACACACATACACAGGGGTGGGGTTCTCCCAGTTTGGCCCTGTTCTATTGTACTCTGCCTCTCAGAGAATAATCCTGCAGGCAGGGACTGTGCTTTTTAATCTTTGTGCACAGTCTTAAAAAAAATACATGCTATCAACAGAAACAAATGAGGCAGCTTAGAAACAACCCCAGTTCTACAGTATCATAGAATAAGAACGGCCCAGAAGAAAGGCAATAGCAGGAAGGAAGGAAGGAAGGAAGGAAGGAAGGAAGGAAGGAAGGAAGGAAGGAAGGAAGGAAGGAAAAAAGGAAGGAAGGAAGGAAGAAACCACCCTACTGAGGGCTGCAGAATCATGCAGCCTTTAATGTTTCAGATTGGTGACCATTCCTAGACCCAACTGCTGCTTCTTATTGTATCTACAGTACATGAGTTTCAGTCCCAAAGATGCTCCTTCTACCCAGGAGCCCAACCTTCAATTCTGGATGAATACTTCTGCACCCTTTCACTCTTTGTTCCTCAATGTTCTTACATTGGATCACAAGCTATTGAACCAGATCAGAACCAAGAACAACAGTTGCAGTTCTGCTGCAATGGTCATAAGTGTGAAAAATGATCATGTCACTTTTTTCAGTGCCATTTTAACTTATAATGGTCACTAAATGAACTGTTGTAAGTCAAGGATTACCTGTACAAAAATACAAAAAGCTTCTTTGCTTGCAAAAAGCTGCTCTAAATACCAATCATTAGATTAAAAATGCCTGAGTTACAAATTAGTCATTACCTTGAGGAATGAAAATAGTTAAAATGCAGTGATAACTATCAAACAGACAACTCTTGCTCATAAAGTGAAACCCTTTAGCAGAGAGGTCATTTAAGCTCTCCAGAAAAAGCAGACCCAGGAAAAGTAATCCTTAGATCCTTTTGCACCATTTAAAAATACCAGCTAGTCTCACTCACCTCACAAGATATCCTAAGGAAATCACCCAGATTTAAGGAAAGGTCACATGCACCCCAGAAAGGCAGTAAAAAAATCAGTGCCAAGCTTGCATCCTGCCTCTTGGAAGTATACCCCAAAAGGACAGTGCCAGATAGTACTAAAGCAGTAAAGGAAGACCCCCTCCCAAATAGAAAAAGAAACCATGAGGCAAAAAAAATTCAAGCAGAATACAAATAATTAAATCACAACAGTAGCTGTTGCTTGTTGAACCTGAATAGGGAAAATTATCCCATCAATAAACACAGGATTAAATTTCATCAAGGACATAATTAAGCTTCATCAAAAGCCAGTTTTAGACCAAAACTCAGAAAGGGTATGTAACCTTGTTGAAAGAAATATCCTTCTGGGTTCAGTTCCAAGTGAGGAAAAAGACACTGGAAACATGGAAGCTGCTTGGAAAGTTTAATGGTGGGCAGGACCTCATGGCCTGGAGCTCCAGAGTGAAAGGGAAGACATCAATAAAAAAAGTGAGAAGAGAAGGTCAAGAAGGGAAGGTCAAGAAGGACTGAGTTGCTGAGAGTGCCTGGGTTTTATAACCTTTGTTGGGCCCCACCTTAGTGTTTCCTGTTCCTGTGTAAGAAATGTATGCCATTGGTTGTCAGACTCCCATGAGGGGCAACTCTGTAGGCTGTCCTGAGTTCCAGGGTTGGTCTAGCCTTGCTGGGTGATTTATGCCCTTAAAAGGGCTTTTGGCAATTGCTATAGCTTTACCTGCAGATCTTTGTTATGTAAAGTATTCTGGCCCAGGCCTTAATGGCCCACCCATTAACAAAGGTGGGGGTGAGATTCTGCTTCTGAGCTTCTACTCTTGTTAAAGGAAATATTCTGCCTTTTTTGATATTTCCATTTTCTAGGAGAACTTCCTACAACCTCACATTTGAATGTCAATCCTTCTAGCTAGCCAAGAAGCCTTGCTGAAGGTCACTCATCTTGGTTCCCTGTCACTAAAAGCTTTGCTTCATTATTCAATGATTTCTTCAAAGTGCTGATTGTCCAGGGAAGTATTTCCTCCCAACAGTTAGTGTAAAAATCTTAAAACAACCCTTCCCCTTTAAGAAAGCCAAGCCCCAGAGTTCCTGTTTGAGGCTCTTCACGAACGGACCAAAAACTGTGACTGTGCGCAGTTTCGATCTGTGCTCGCCGATGGAGACCCCGAGCCAGCTGGCTTTGGGTTTAAAACCACCCCAGTAGAGGTGGTAAAGACGGGAAGCTGCCAGCAGGGTCGAGGAGAGCTGCATCTCTTCTCCCCAGCTGGTTTTTTCCCTTTCCCGAAGGCGGTTGCAGTGATGGCCAGCAATGGCCACCTCAAAGAAGAACTCAAACGGAAAAGAATGTGCAGGAGGAAGTTTGAAAGAGAAAGTGTGACATACCAGGCTTGCTATTGAAAACAGCTATTAAAGGTACCTGGATTTTGAATAGCCAAAAACAATACTATCTCTAAAAAGACCTTTATAGCAGCAGAAGAAAGTGAAAGAGAAAAATTGATTTCTTTTCTTCTCCTCTAATACTGATGGTTCTAAATGGTTCGCAATATTAAGAAAAGATTGATATACTAATTCACTTTGACATCAATAGGCTGCTCTTAGCTGAAAATAAAGTGTCAAGTGATAAAGATTTTTGAATAACTTTAAAGAATTTTTTTTTAAAGAGAGAAAGAAAGAAAATAGAGGAAGAAGAAGAGTGGAAGCAGGGTGGAGTCTGGAAACAAAGGATACCACCTGGATCTAAGAGAGAGTCGAATTGTAACAAGACATGAAAAGAATACATTGTATCTGAAACTTTGTTGCAAGCTTCTTTTTTTAAAAGGTTTTATTTTTCCAAAAGAACAAACATAACAAACAAACATACAACACATAAATCCATATCAATTTCAAGTGTGTCAGTCGGTCAAAAATCACAGTGCCTTCCCTCATTATTCATACTCAATATTACAAAAGGAAAAACTATAATCATTATTATTAATCCTCTACCATATTATAATCTCTATATTGTTTCAACAGTTCTATCTATCTTTATATTCCATATATTACCAAAAAAATTTATCTAACCATTGATAAAACATGTTCCATATCTTATAAAACTGCTTTTCTTCTTGGTCCCTAATTTCAAATGTTAGTCTACTCATTTCGGCACAGTCCAAAATCTTCTTAATCACTTCCTCCTGCATAGGTACCTTATCATTTCTCCAGTTTTTAGCAAATACAATTCTAGCAGCTGTCAGTACATTAACAATAAAGTATTTCAGTTCTTTGTTAAATGTCTCTGGTACAATTCCCAATAGGAATATCTCGGGTTTCAGGTCTATATGTTGTTGTGTCATTTTTTCCAACCACATGTGGATTTTAGTCCAGTATCTTTTAGCATCAGCGCAAGTCCAACACATGTGACAGTAGGAGCCAGGTATCTGATGACATTTCCAACACTTATCCGATTTGTCCTTAAACATTCTTGCAATCCTACAGGTGCCACCTGTAAAACATCTTATACAAGTTTTCTTTATAAGCAGTTGACATTGTCATTTTATAATTCTGATCCCATAGTGTTTGCCATCTCTCTAAATCTATGCCATAACCAAAATTTCCCCCCAACCAATCATTGTTTCCTTAACCTGCTCCTCTTCCATTCTAACTTCTAATAAATGACCATAGAGTTTTTTAATCACTTTTTCATTCGTACCCATCAAAATTTTATCTAATTCAGTTTGCTTTTTATAAATACCTTCAGTCCTAACATCCTCATCATATCTAGATTGTATTTGCAAATATGAAAACCAATTCATTTTTATTCCTTGTTCCTGTAATGTTTGCATCGATTTGAGTTCACCCTTTTCATTTAAAATCTCTCCATATCTAATTGTTTGTTCCTTCTTATATATTATTGGATATGAAAAAGCTTCAATAGTAGATACCCATAGTGGAATTTGTATATAATGTTGTTTTCTAGTTTTTTCCCAATTTAAAAATAAAGCTTCTCGAACATAGTGTCTTCTAAAATATCCTTGTTTTTTTGTTCCCTTATACCATAAGAAAGCATGCCATCCTAATAGCAAATCATGACCTTCTAAGGTTAATAATCTATTATTTCTCCACGTTATCCATTCTTTCACCCACATCAAACTTGCAGCTTGATAGTACAGTTCCCAATTAGGTAGTGCAAATCCCCCTCTAGACCTTGCATCTTGTAATAGCTTAAATTTAATTCTTGGTTTTTTGCCCTGCCATATAAATTTTGATGTGATTTTATTTAAATCTTCAAAGTACTCTTTCCCAAGTCTAATTGGGATTGTCTGAAATAAATATACGATTCTAGGTAGAACATTCATCTTGACTGTCGATATTCTGCCAATAAGAGATAATTGCATATTTTCCAATCTTTCAAGATCTGTCGCTATCTGCTGTTTGAGTTTTATATAATTATCTTCTTTCAATGTACTGCATCTTGATGTTATATATATTCCTAAATATTTAACTTTATTTGCAATCTGTATCTCTAGTAAATCTTCCAGGTCTTTCTTATGTTTTGCTAACATATTCTTTGTTAGAATCTTTGTTTTGTCTTTATTAATTTTTAAGCCTGCCACCATTCCATATTTTTCTATTTGCTCTATCAACTTAGGTGCTGATTTAAGTGGATCCTCTAATATGAATACCAAATCATCTGCAAACACCTGTAGTTTATATTCTTCTTTTTTAATTTTCATTCCTTTTATTTCTTCATCTTCTCTGATAGCTCTATTCAGCACTTCTATTGTTAAGACAAACAGCAGGGGCGACAGAGGACAACCTTGTCTAGTTCCTTTTCTTATCTCTATAAATTCTGTCAATTCTCCATTTACCAATATCTTCGCTGTTTGGTTGTTATATATTGTCTCAATAGCCTGTATAAAGTTTTTTCCAAAGCCCATTTGCATCATTTGCAATATCATAAACTGCCAGTTCACATTGTCGAATGCTTTTTGTGCATCTAAAAACATCAGTGCCATCTGTTTTTTAGGGTGTGCTTCATAATACTCCAAAGTATCTAAAATTATTCTCACATTTTGCTTGATTTGTCATTTTGGCAAACATCCATTTTGATCCATGTGAATAAATTCATTTAAGTATCTTTTCATTCTTTCTGCCAGAATTGAAGCAAAGATTTTATAATCTGAATTCAACAATGAGATAGGTCTATAATTTTTAACTTGTTGTAGGTCCATTTCTTCTTTAGGTATAAGGGCAATGTAAGCTTCCAACCATGTCTCAGGTATTCTCTTTTTTAGTAGCACTTCATTCATCACTTCTAGAAGGGAGTGCTTAACACTTCCTGGAAGGTCTTGTAAAATTCACGGTAAGCCATCTGGACCTGGTGCTTTTCCTGTATTTTGTTTCTTCAAGGCTTCTGTCAATTCCATCATCGTTATGTTCCCTTCTAGCATTGTTTCAATGTCTTTAGGTATCTGTGGCAATCTTGTCTTTTGTAAATACTGTTCAATTTTTTCTTCTAGAATATCTTCTTGAGAGTACAGTTTTTCATAGTAGTCTTGAATAATTTTTTTCTTTTCATCATTCCCATGTTGTATATTCCCTTTTCCATCTATTAATTGGCTAATTTTCTTTGTTTCTCTTTCCTTTCTAATTTTATACGCTAACCATCTTCCTGGCTTATTAGCATTTTCAAAGTAATTTTGTTTAGCGCCTTTAATCTTTTGAGCGACTTCTTCCTTGTCCATTAAAGCCATTTTATGTTTAATCACATCCATTTTCCTTTTAATATCTTTCCCTTGCGGTGATTGTTGTAGTTCTTTTTCCAATTTCATGAAATCATCTTCCAATATTTTAAGTGTCTTCTTCCGTTTAATATTTCTTTTCCTTATATAGTCAATTATCAGACCTCTTGTATAAGCCTTCATCGCATCCCAGCGAGTTTGTAGTGATGTATCTTCTTTTCTGTTTTCCTTGAAAAAAAAAAGTTCTGTCTCAATTCTCTTTTTAAATTCTTCTTCTTTCAAAATCATGTTATTTAATGTCCATCTAGATCTTCTCCTCTGTCCTTTCCAGGCAACTATCAGTGGATTGTGATCCGCCCAGGTCCCACTTTCGATTTGAATTTTCTCTATATCGAAGAGCATATCTGCAGATGCCCATACCATATCTATTCTTGACCATGATTCATGTCTATTTGAATAAAAAGTAAATTCTTTATTTCCAGTATTTCTCTCTCTCCATATATCTTTAATATTCATATCTTCTATCATTTGAAAAAAGGACTTGGGTAACTTTCTTCTAATTTTCTTTTTAGTTCTTTCAGATTTGTAGTCAAGTTGGTCATTAATTATCCCATTAAAATCTCCCATCAGAAAGATATTTGCATAGTCTAATTCAATCACTTTTTGATATAATTTCTTATAAAATTCTTCTTGATTCTCACTTGGTGCATATATCTCTATCAAAAGCATTTTAATATTGTTATCCATTATCTCTACCATTAAAATCCTCCCTCTTCATCTGTATAAATCAATTCTGCAATAATTGTATCTTTAATATATAGAGCCACTCCTTTTTTTTACATTGAGCCAGTGATGTAAATAGCTTTCCTAACTTTCTTTGCCTTAATACATATTCATATTGTTTTTAATATGGACCTCTTGCAGACAAATTATATCAAATTTTGATTTCTCTAATTTATGAAATATTTTCCTTCTTTTGGCAATTGAATTGAGTCCATTTATATTCATTGAAATCAATTTTTCCCTTCCATTTTAAGTCTTGTATATAGGTTGTTTTGCTCTAGTCGTTCTAACTTCTTTTTGTTCTCTGGATAAACCGCCTACTGCACCAAGTTGTTCTTCTTCTTCACTTATCATTACACCTTCCTTTGGAAGTTCCACGATCAATTCTTCATGTCCTCCATTTCCCTCTTTTCCTCTGAAGTAGCCATCATAGAATGATTCTTCCTTCTCCACTGTCTCAATTCTATGTCTTTGTTCCCGCCACACAAACAAGAGGCCTTCTGGTATTAGCCATCTATAATTTATTCCTCTCTTCAGTAATTCTCTGGATAAAAACGCATATTCTCCTCTCCTCTCTCTTTTTCTTCTTGGTATCTGTTTCAGTACCGTAACATCTTTGTTGTTGTGCTTCAACGTCTTATCTCTGACTGCTTGCAATATTTGTGATTTGATGCTCTTCTTAGTGAATCTAATATGAATTTCTCTTGGAAGTTTATTCCTCATTGCATATCTTGTAAAGACACGAAATATTTCATCTATTCCATCCCTCATCTTCTCTTCCATTATTTCTAGCAGTTCTGCCAAAATCTGTGTCATTTTCTCCAATAAATTTTCACCCTTCTCTTCCTCGACATTTTGGAATCTCAAATAGAATTCCAATCTATCAACTTCACTTCGCAGAGATTCATTATGGTCACTCTCAACTTCCCTTAATCTGGTGTTGAAACTCTTCATTTCCTTGTCTCTTTGTTCTTGCTTCTCTTCAACTTTCTTCATCCTCTCACCGTATTTCTCCATTGTTTGCTGTAAAGCCTTTATATTTTCATCTGTCTTGTCTAATTTCTGTTCAATTTTCTCAGTTCTTTTTCCAATCTCACCTACTGCTTGTAATATCTTCTGTATTGCCTCTTCTGTTGTGGGAACCGTTACTTGTGGAATTGAAGATCTTCTACTCATTGTTGCGGAAATTGTCAGTACCAATTCCAAAAAGGAGGAAAAAAAAAAGGAATGGAGGCCAATAATAAAAAATAAAAATAAAAATTAGTATTATAAAAGGAGAAGAACAATCCTGTTCAACAAGAAAAAGGGAGAGAAATAGTAAGAAAAAAGGAATTCAATAACGTATCAATAATATATCAATAATTTGAAAAAGTAAAATTTGAAAACTAAGAAAAGAGTGTATAAATAAAAACTTGAATTTAAAAAGGAAAAAGGAAAGAAAAAAGAAGGTCCAATAGTTGACTGTCTTGTTTCCGATGTACAAAGTGAAAAGCCAACTCTCGAAAGAAAAAAGGCTGAAAATTGAAAAATAGGAAGATATCAATTAAAAAAAAAAAAGAATAAAAATAGTAAAGTAGTAAAATATCCTTTAAGAATAACAAAATATATTTTAGGGGCTCCAATTATGAAAAATTAAATTCCAAACAATAAAAAGCCTTGGCAGGAAGCAATATCACTCTTTATTCCATTTCCACTATGCAAAGTCCAGAGCTTAACAAGTGAAAGAGGAGAGATAGCAGCTCCTCTGTTTTTGCCTCTCGAAGAAATCCAGTTCTTTTATTTTAAAACTCTCCAAGGTTGCTCTACTCTTCAGTTCCAAACTGCAGGCTCAAAGAAATTCCAAAAGCACCTATCCAGTACTTTCTAATCAACAGAGCCTTGGATACAGTCCTTGCAAGTGTATATGTTTATATAAGATAATGAGCCTCTAGGTAGCAATATTGTATCTCGCAACCAACTTTCACTTCCTTGCCAGATGG
This sequence comes from Naja naja, assembly GCA_009733165.1. Classification (NCBI taxonomy): domain Eukaryota; kingdom Metazoa; phylum Chordata; class Lepidosauria; order Squamata; family Elapidae; genus Naja; species Naja naja. The sequence continues at coordinate 3,981 of SOZL01000613.1, read as the reverse complement.
CTCCCAAAATGTATCACTTCCTGTCTTATTCAAAACAAGAAAGACAGAAAAAAAAACCCTCGGTGGCCATTTCTTATATGCAAAAATAAAAAGTAACTGAATCAAAATAACCAAATTACATTAGAGCCCCTAGTGCAAAAAAGAAAAGGGAAAAAGAGACAAAATTCAAAAAATATAAAAGGTATTCAAGAACTCCCAAGAGGAAAAAGTAAAAGGAAAGTCTTCAGAGCCATAAAAAGAAAGAAGAAACAAAACTCTTTACTTTCAAACACAATCTCTTCCGCCGCCTATTCCATATCACTCTCAATTTCACACCATTAGAGTTGCTAGGGTGTTCCCAAAGGGTTAAAAACAAGATGATCTCACCGACCGACAAACTTCTTCCAATCTCATTCCTCCGGAGCTGTCACAGCTTCTTCAGCCCGATGGCTGCCTCAGCACATTTCGGGTAAAGGGGCTGTCCTGGATCAACCAGGGACTTTGCGACATCCCTGGGATCAACAGAAAGCGCCCCCAACTTTCACCAACCCTACGAGTCGGTTTAGATCCCAGGGGACCATCCCGAAGCGGCAGTATCAGGGGTGATCTTAGGAGTCAAGATCACCTCCGTCTCGCGGCGACACCAGCTCCGCCCATCTCCCAGCTCAGATCACGCTTTGCTGGCACAAGCACAAAGCTGAAGACACCAGCCTGAAGATGGCGAGTGGGATCTCATCGAAACGTCACCAAGGTATTCTCAATCTTACACGGGACAAGACCCGAATACACCAAGACCTACATACCTTTACCCGTGAAAATCTATATATATATATATATATATATATATATATATATATATATATATATATATATATATATATATGTAGGTCTTGGTGTATTCGGTCTTGTCCCGTAAGATTGAGAATACCTTGGCAATGTTTCGAAATCTCATCCATCATCTTCAGGCTGGTGTCTTCAGCTTCGTTATTCTGGGAGAAGTGTGATCGTGGCTGTTTTCCCTTTTAAACTCCAGAGTTGGCTGTGTTGTTACTTCTTGATTGGTTGATGGAGTTGATGTATGCAGATTGGATGGCTTTTTCCTGAGACCCTGTGTGGCTGAGGTGCTGGCTGTGTGTCTCTCAGCCTTTTGTGTTGTAACGACCTGGGTAATGGGCTGTGTGATGACCTTCTGAGTTCTATTGTTGTGACATCCTGGGTGTGGTGCTGTAGTCTCCTGGGTCGTTGTCTGTGTTGCAACCTCCTGATGTTTTGTGTTGTAATCTCCTGAGTTCTGTGATGTAGTATCCTGGGTGGAAGGCTGTGATGTGACATTCTGGGCCTTGGTTTGGCTCCGAGTTTGAGGTCTGGCTATGTGTTTATAGCGTGTGTCAGTTTGCTTAGTTTGGGGGTCGGAGGGGGTGTAGCAGCTGGTGTTGCAGCCATGGTCTGGTTTCTGGATGGTGGTTGCCTTTCATCTGTGGCGTGGGCTTGGGTTTGAGTCTGGTGAAGGAGATTGGTGGTGGCATCATGTGTTATTTTGGGTCCGGTGTTGGTTTTCGTGGCTGGGACTCGTTTGTTGATAGGGCTAGTTTCCAGATGTCTGGTAGGCGGAAGTATCATCCCGTTTATTCATGTTATGGGGTGTTTCTCTATTTCGATGGCTTCCCTAATTATTCTCTTGTTGAAGTGTTCAGTATTGGAGATAAGTTTGGATCCCTCAAAATCAATTTCATGTCCTGTGGCTTTAAGGTGCTGGAAAAGGGAGGAAGTTTTTCTTCTTTTCTGACTGCGTTCTTGTGTTCTGCGATGCGTGCATTTATTCTCCTGTTGGTTTGTCCAATGTATGTGGCTGGGCAAATTTTGCATGGTATTTTATAAACTCCTTGGTTTTCTAGCTGGATCTTGTCTTTGGGGTTTCTTAAGATGTTGGCTATTTTTGGTCAGTGCCAAAGGCTGTCCTGATATTGTGTTTGTGGAGAATTTTCCTGATTTTATCTGTGGTGCCTTTGATGTAAGGGAGGAGGGCGATGCCATTGTCCTGTTCTGTGTCTTGGTTTTTGGGGGAGTCTCCCTTCGATTAGGTTGGTGATTGTGCTTCTTTGGAATCCATTGGACATTAATACGTTAGTGAGGGTGTGTAATTCTGTTCTCAAGTGGTCTTTGTCAGCTAGGCGTTTGGTTCTGGAGATGAGGGTCTTGGCTACGGAGTTGATCTGTGCAGGGTGGTGATGGGATTGTGCATTTAAGTAGCGGTTAGTGTGTGTCTTTTTCTGGTAGATGGTGTGTCCTAGGGAGCCATTGGGTTTTTTGTAAATTAGGACGTCCAGGAACGGAAGTTGGTTGTTGGTTTCTGTTTCCATGGTAAATTGTATTTTGGGGTGCAGGCTGTTGAGATGTGTGAGGAAGTTGTCCAGTTTTTCTTTCCCATGTGGCCAAATTACGAAAGTGTCATCTACATATCTAAGCCATCCAATCTGCATACATCAACTCCATCAACCAATCAAGAAGTAACAACACAGCCAACTCTGGAGTTTAAAAGGGAAAAACAGCCACGATCACGCACTTCTCCCAGAAGAACGAAGCTGAAGACACCAGCCTGAAGATGATGGATGAGATTTCGTCGAAACGTTGCCAAGGTATTCTCAATCTTACATGGGACAAGACCCGAATACACCAAGACCTACATACCTTTACCCGTGAAAACCTATGAATATATATATATATATATATATATATATATATATATATATATATATATATAATATCACCCCTTATAAGATTAAAATGTTTCATCTGAGAACTCCAAGTTTGACTCTAGTTGCAGTAAATTGTAGGAGTGATAAAGAAACTTGCATTGCATTTTTCTTGTTTTTTTTAAAATTTAGTTTGTTTTTTGCTTTCCATTTTTATATACAGTCTTAATATTCTGTCTTCAGTATTTTAAACCATGACTAAGGAACAAACTATTCTAGTATGTTTATTAGAACAAAAGTTGGATTTGTCAAAATAACTAATATTTTGGAGTTGATCTGACCAACGTTATAACACAGCATTCTTCATTACTGTTTTTTAGATCGGTATTAAAATTACTTCAGAGGCTCTGAGTGATAAAAGGAAATTCCCCTTTTTCCACCAGATGAGTCCCAAAGAAGGATTCCAGAACCCAGCAATCATCTACCTGCTCCTCCATTTCAGATGGACTCTCATTGGCCTCTTTGCATCAGACACAGAGAAGGGAGAGAACTTCATGAGGACTTTCCCTCCTATGCTTGTCAGGAATGGGATTTGCGTTGTTATATCACAATAATTCTCAACAACTGGATATGGAATAGCCCTCGGGGATGGCCTCTCTAAATGGAGACAAGTCAAAGTCTTTTTTCACTTCATAGAATTTGTTTCCCTTGAAGACAGGATTATTATTTTCCATGTAATATTTATGCTTTTACCAGGACCCACTGAAGGGAAGTCTGGTTCCTCACAAAATTTATGAACCAAATTTAAAAAAGCAAATATTTTTCAAATACATCCATAGTATTTGGAACTTTTATGTTCTGACAAAAGAAAATCCGAAGGATGGTGTCTTTGAACCCTATTTATTTGTGGAAAATGAGTTTCAAGATCTGTATTTACGTTGCTCTCTTTCAAGCACGACTTTTCTGTCAAAGGCCAGAAAAGATGCACCCAGAAAGCCCACTGGAGACCCAATGGAAATGGAATAGGATCCAGATCACAATTGCCCCCCATTATTACAGCCTCATGAAGACTCTGGCCCAGGCCATGAATGCTGCCTATTCCTCCAGAAGAGGAGGAGAAGGAAGGAGGGCGAAGAGAGGTTGGGGCTCCAAGGATGCAGCCATGGCAGATATGGGGTCCCAATAGGGGTCCATTAATCTTGGTTCCTTTGGAGAAGGAATCCAGAGAAGGAGGGAAACCATCTCAACCTTCTTATGCTGCAAAAGGTCAACCAATTTGGACCATCTAATTCAGTGGTGGGATTCAAAA
>SOZL01000612.1:0-37211 GCA_009733165.1 Naja naja | reverse complement strand
CAGCAGCACAGGTAGTTTGGGGGCCCCCAAGAATGACCCCTGTGACACCACTGCACCACAAGCTGCACTGGTTACCAGTCTGCTTCCGGGTGCAATTCAAGGTGTTGGTGATCACGGCATGGGTCCATGTTACTTGAGGGACCATCTCACCCCACTGGGATTGGCCTGTATCATTCATGCTGGCAGAGGAGGCATGCTGCAGGTCCCGTCAACCCAAGTATTCTGGCTGGCAGGGTCCAAGAGGGCCTTCTCTGCTGTTGCTCCTGCCCTCTGGAACATCTCGAGCCCTGATGTGAGGTTGGCCCCAACCCTCCTATCTTTTCATAAGGGCCTAAAGACATGGCTGTGCCAGTCGCCTTGGGGCCCCAGTGGGGGAACAGTGCAATGGAGGTGGTTGAGTAATAACAGATCCCACCTCCCTCCACTCCACCCTAACCCTCCCTCGTGTGTCTTTGGTTTTAAGGTTTGATTTTAACATTTTTGTTTTAAGTAAGATGTAACTGTAAGTCACCCAGAGTTACTCTATGGTAAGATGGGCGGGCAATAAATTTTATAAATAAATTGTATAAATAAATTTTATAAATAAATTTTATAAATAAATGAATAAATAAATGAATAAATAAAATTATTTATAAAAAGAAAAAAGTTCAGATTCACTAAAGCTGGAAGATTGGGAGATGCAAGACAACAGGTAAGATATAATAACTCATATACTCCAGAGGAAATGACTTGAAATATTTGCAGGTTCACATTGCAAGAAACTTCAAGTCTTGGTCTGTTCCTTAGTTCTCCCACAAAAATTCTACAGTACTGGACATCAACAACTACTGTATCAATATTGCTGGTAAACTCATGCACATTCGTGATGGCTATGCAACCCAAATAGGGCTACTGAGAAATAAGTGGAAAATTATCAGCATGCTGTGGCAATACCAAAATTTGCAAAAACAGGAAAATAATTAGGAATAAAATCCAAAGGCGAGTAACTTCCTCCCCTCCAAAAACTAAAATTAAAAATCAAATCAATGGCAGAGCCTGCCCCAAAATGCGATTAAAGGGAATATCAGGGTTCTGACCAATGCCCTAATTAAATCATGAGCCTCAAGCCAAGCTTCAAAAGAAATCCAGTTATTTATTAGGAGCTTCATGTCATCATGGACCAGGTGGAGCCAACTCTGACCTCAGTTAATTTGCGCTTTGCCTCTGACCGTTTCCCCCTCCCCCCAAGATGTGTCATCAGTCACATTCCCCAACAAAGCAATTTCATGGGTTGTAAAAGTCACTTCCTACGGCCACTGTGGGTTTCCATAGAGATGACCTTAACGTATCAGTTGGAATGTGCTTTGCTTTGACTGAGATGCAAGCTCCTTGATGCACCTGCGAAGTTCGCTTTCCCATCCCCCTTGCCTATGGCAACTTGAGAGCAGGTCAGGGATGATTCGTGAGTTGACAGGGAACAGCTCAAAGGAAGAGGAAAGCAAATGGTGTTATCTCTGGAAGACAATATGACTAGATGGTATAGGAATACTCTATGCTGCAACATGGTGTTGCAGGCACCGCTTGTAGATAGATGATTGTAAAGCAAGCCGCAAAATCTTGAGGGGCATGGAAGAGACACACAAGTCCTAAGAATTCACTTCAGATGCATTAAGATTTGCTTCTGGTGCTACAGGATAGTAAGAAGCTTAAGATCCAGGCACAATAATCCCCTATTCCAATGCTATTCTCTTGGGTGACTATGGCACATACTTGTAACTGCAATATAATTAGGCCACAGGTTCAAAATCCAAAGCTGATGAAAGATTTTCTCCAAGTACATTCCAAGGGAATTGCCAAAAAGATGCTTCTGCTGGTGCAGATTGTCACATTTACATTATAACTGCACCATGCGGATGATGCTAGAGGACAAGGCAGGGGATTTTGAAACACCTCCCATAGAGTCATAAGTTCATACACCTGGCATCTTTTTTACCAGAAAAAGTGGAGTTACAATATAGCCTTTATTTATGATACTGAGTAAAAGCACACACACAAGAATGAACAACCAGCAGCTCTGAGATTTCCCTTTCCCATTTAGGAAAAAAATTACAATAGTTCGTTGTTTTACTAACTAAAATTGTCTTTGATGTAGCTGCTGCTGAATTGAAGCAGCAAAAAAACACATTGCCTCAATTTGTCTGCAGACCAGGCATAAATATTGTTGAAAGGGTTGTACTCAGTTCCCTCTAAAATTACTGTAGATTTAAGAATGAAGAGATATAAAGACAAAGGATAAGTCCAAGCACTCCATACTGGCTGTTCTCATACTTGTTTGGATGGTAGAAGGCACAATCCCAGCCGTCTAAACTTTATGGATTTTCTGGTGTCTTCCAAGGTGAAAGAGGCAACCCCAAACCCTTTCCCACAGCTGACGCATTTAAAGGGTTTCTCTCCTGAATGCATAGCAAAGTGATGCTCAAGGTGTGCATAGCAGGTGAACCCCTTTCCATAGCCTTTGCACGAGAAAAGCTTGTCCCCACTGTGGATGCCCTGGTGGCACTGGAGATGGGCACTGAGAGTGAAGCAGTTGCCACAATGTGTGCAGCAGAAAGGATGTTCCTGTGTGAGTTCCCTGGTGGCGAGTGACATGAGCACTGCAGGTGAAAGCTTTGCCGCAGATGCCACATTCATAGGGGAGTTCTCCAGTGTGGGTGTTGTGGTGGCGGGTCAGGTGGGAATTGCACCCAAAGGCTTTGCCACAGTAGGTGCACTTGTAGGGTCGCTCCCATGAATGAGTCTCCTGATGCCAGGCTAGGTGAGCACTGTGGGCAACACTCTTCCCATAGTGGGACGGCCTTCCTCTGGCACCTGCTCTCCCAGGCACTTCCCACCTAAAGGGTGCTGTAGCCCAGAGTGAATAGGCAAATGATGTCCAAGGTGCAAGTTGTGCCGGAAACCTTTCCCACAATAAGGGCAAGTGTGGGACTTTCCCCCCATGGTTGCCAGTCTTCCAAGAGTGGTGCTGGTAGAGGAAAAAAAGGCCTTGTCTTCACACTCTTCAAGCCAGCCCCTCTGGCAGGGTTTAAGAAGGTTCCCTTGGCAGTGCTCTACTTCAACAGACTCCTTCAACCCCCTGAACTGAGTTAGCAGTTAGGATTTTCTGGCTTTCTGCTTTCTTCTAAGTCTTGATAAATGTCTCTGAGATCTTGGGGTACCACTTTGCCCTCAGAATCTGCTGGGGAAAAACAGAATTTAAAAAAAGAGAAAGAGAGAGAGGACACAAGCTCCTGCTAAAATTTGAGTAATTTGAGTGGAAAAGAAACCATGCAATTTGAATGAATGGAGCTTAAAATATGTTCTATTAATATCTTCTCTGTAATTCACATATGCACAATCCAGATGTGTGTGGTTTTTTAAAAAAAATATTATGCTGCTATTTGTTCAGAATATTCTCTTATTGAGGATGGAAGTTTTTTTAAATTATAAACAATGATTAGTATCAATATAAATTGTTCCCATTAGTTTCCTATTTTTACTGGTTGGATCCAGACCTAGCTATGCCTAGAGTAGGTCCGCTGAAATCCATAGATTCATGGAAGCCATGACTGATGTGTCCTCTTGATTTTAATAACTTTATTCTAACCATGACTAAGTCTGGAGTCAAGACAGTGAAATTTAGATGTATTAATATGAAGTGGTTCATCTTTCATGCCTTGTGTTCTCTTACACTTCCAACAATTCAGGTTCAGCTTAGGATACATTTTCGCCAGCCTGGATGGCGCCAAATGCCAACGATAAAGCATTTTATATAAATTTTCTTCATATGCGACTGATTTTGTCAAAGAAAATTTTTTATGTCACACTTTTTCCCAGTCTTCTAGCTCAATATTATGTCCAAAGTTTTTAGCCCAGGCTAACATGAGCCCTTTAACAATTTCCTCTTCTAAGTCAAAATTTAATACATAATTGTATATTTTAGATATTATTTTTTCTTCTGATCCTAGCAATAATTTATCTAGCTGGGTTTCTTTTGTTTCAAATCCAAATTCTTCTAGATCTTTTTTATACCTTGTCTGTACTTGAAGGTACGGCCACCAATCTATAAATATTCCCTGTATTTCTAATTCTTGACTTGTTTTAAGTCTTCCTTGATTGTCCAAAATTTGGTAATATTTGACTTTTTTGCTGATGTCCAAAGTATTTGGGTGGATCATTGCCTCCATAGTGGACAACTAACCTGGAATTTTGGTATAATGTTTCTTCCTCATTTCTTCCCAGATATTTATCAACAAGTCTCGCAAAACGTGCCTGTAGAAATAGGAGTGGTTTTTATTCCTGGGGTTCCATATGAAGGCAGGCCAGCCTATTTGCATATCATATCCTTCTAATATCAAGATTCTCCTATTCTCTAATTTGATCCAGTCCTTAATCCATACTAAATCTGCTGCTTTGTAGTAAGTCTGCCATATTGGGAGTCCAAAGCCACCTCTGCTTTTGCTGTCCTGTAGATAAATTGATTTTATTCTTGCTTTTTTCCCTGCCCATATAAATTTCATGGTTATTTTTGTTTAAATCCTTAAAAAAAAGGTTTTGTCTAATTTTATGAGTATAGTTTGGAACAAATATAACAATTTGGGCAGAATATTCATTTTAATTGTAGCTATTTTTCCTAGGAGTGAAAGCTGTATTTTAGTCCATTTATCCAAATCACTCCCTATTTGCTGTATAAGTTTTATATAGCTATCCTTTTTTAAAGCTGAACTTCTCGCCCTTAACCAAATACATAGATATTTAGCTTTTTTACAATTTGGAGGCCCATTACTTCTTCCAATTCCCTTTTATCTTTCACGGTCAGGTTTTTAACTAGCATTTTGATTTTATCTTTATTAATTTTAAGGCCTGCTACCTCGCCAAATTCTTCTATTTCCTGCAACAGTATCAGGCCAGATTCCAATGGGTCTTCAATAATGAATGCCATATCATCAGCAAAAGCCTGCAACTTAAATTCCTCTTTTTAAATTTGGGTTCCTTTTATTCCCTTATTTAATCAGATTCTTCTTAATAAAGTTTATAATGTCAGGATGAAAAGCAGAGGTGACAGTGGACATCCCTGTCTAACTCCTTTTGTTATTTCAAATGATTTCATCGTTTCGCCATTTATTAATAAACTTGCCTTTTGCATGGAGTAGGTCGTTTCTATCATATTCTCAAATCTTTCTCCAAATTTGATCTGTTGAGTCATAAACTCCCAGTTTACATTGTCAAATGCTTTTTGTGCATCCAGGAAGACAAGCGCCACTTGACTTCCTGGGTGCATTTCATAATATTCTAATAAGTTAATCATTGTTCTTGTGTTATTCCTAATTTGTCATGTTGGGAGAAATCCATTTTGGTCAGGCTGTATTCTATCATTTAATATATTCTTTCACCTATTTGCCATAACATTCATAAACACTTTATAGTCAGCATTTAGAAGGGATATTGGTCTATAATTTTTAATTTGCTTAGTGTCTGAACCCTCTTTTGGAATCAATGTAATATAGGCTTCCTTCCATGAGTCTGGTGACTTTGCTTTTACCCATACCTCATTACAAACTTCTAGTAACAATATTTCTACTGATTCTCCTATATTTTTGTAGAGTTCTCCTGGTAAACCGTCCGGACCTGGCGTTTTATTGTTTTTTTGTCTTCTAATCACTTCCTTTAATTCAATTAGTGTTATTTCCTTATTTAATAATTCCCTTTTTTCTTCCAATAATGGGGGTAGTATTTCTCCTTTTAAATATTCGTCTATTTTTCCCATTTCTATCTTTCCCTGGCTGTATAAATTTTCAAAGAATTGTCTTACAATTTCTTTTTTCTTATCCATAGTAATTTCCTCAATTCCATTCTTGTCTAATAATTAATGTATAGTTCTTCACTTATTTTCCTTTTTTAATTTATAAGCCAACCACCTGCCAGGTTTATTTGCATGCTCAAAGTTATTTTGTTTTGTATATTTTAAATTTCTTGCCAAGTCTTCTTGCTCTAAAATGTGCAACTTGTGTTTTGTTAGGGCCAATTTGTTTTTAATTTGTTTTTTTCCCAGTTCTTTTTGTAATTTATCTTCTAATTCTTTTATCTCCCCCACTAATATATTGTAATTTCCCCATTTTTCTTTATTTCTTTTTGCCGTATAAACTATTGTTATTCCTCTCAAATATGCCTTCATTGAGTCCCATAGGTTTTGTAATGAGGTATTCTGGTTTTTATTATCTTTGAGAAATAATTCTAATTCTTCTAAGATTTTTTGGATGTATTATTTTCTTTTAGAATTTGTGCATTTAGTGTCTATCTGCCTCTTTTCCTCTTCTGTCCTTTCCATATTACTTTGAGGGGATTGTGTTGAGCCCAGGTATTTGGCATTGTTTCTATTCTTTCAATATCTTTGATTAAGTCCCCATTTACCCAGGCCATGTTTATTCTTGACCAGGATTTATGTGGGTTAGAGTAGAAGATGAATTGAGTTTCTCCTGGGTTCAAGGTTCTCCATAAATCCATTAAATTTAACTCCTCCGACATTTCAAAAAAGGTTTTGGGTAGTATGTTTCTTTTGTATTTTACATTTTTGCTCACTAGTATAGCCTTTTTGGAAGTCTACAATTGTGTTATAGTCACCAATTACACACATAATTTGGTTTCCTAATTCAATAATTTTATCATGTATATTTTTATAAAACTCGCTTTGATTTTTATTGGGTGCATATAACCCTACCAATAGTATACTTTTTCTTCCCATAAATAATTCCACTATAAAAATTATTCCTTTTGTGTCTGCATATACTAATTTTGATATTATTTCTTCCTTAACACTACCTCACTCTTTTTTTCTTCTTCTAATGTTGTATATAATTTTCCTAGTTTTTTGTACTGTAGAAGTCTCTCATCTTGTTTTTTAATATGCACTTCTTGGAGACACACAACGTCCATCTTTTGTTTCGCTATTTTGGATAGTATTCTTCTTCTTTTTTTTGGTATATTTAAACCAGAGGTCGCCAACCTTTTAGACCTCAGGGACCACCAAACTCATAATTTTAAATCCCAGGGACCACTAACCGGTTCTGTGGACGTGACCTAATTTGTGGGTGTGGCTTGGTGGTCATGTGACTGGCTGGGCATGGCTTGTATGTAAATATTATAAATATTTATATAAATATCGAATTTTACCCAAAATCAGGCAAAGCAGGCAGGCAGATTGAGTTGCTCACAGAATCAGATTCATTCAGAAATCTATCTGCCATTGGCTAGCTCAGTCTGTCACATAAAATTTGCTTGCAAGCAAACTCATAAAATTTGCTAGCAAGCTAACTCACAAAATTAACTCACAACACACGATGTATGTAAATATTGAATTTTTATTTAAAAAAAAGAGCAACTTTTACCCAAAATCAGGCAAAGCAGGCAGGCAGATTGAGTTGCTCATAGAATCATTCAGTGATCTATCTATCTGCCATCGGCTAGCTCAGTCTCTCAAATTTGCTTGCCTTGAGTCTGCACTGAATAATAGAACCTTCAGTCCTAAGGGAGGTTCAGCTGTGCTTAAAAGCAGAGCCAAAAATCTAAAGATCTAAAGTCTAAGATCTAAAATCTTAGATCTAAAATCTAAAAATCTAAAGTCGCTTTGGTCCTTAATCCATCTTGGACCTTTCCCTCTTCAGGATGTGGTTTCAGGTTGGGCCCCATTGTGGTGTGAGGACAATGGGAGGACTACCCCTCTATTGTGAGAGAACAGAGGGGTTTAATTATCAACCCATCAGCTCCAATTTTGTTCTGACCACCGCGGTGAGAGAGCAGTGGGTCGCCTATTTTGACTCTGGCCCCCGAACGGGTGTGAGAGGCCTGTTCGTGGTGTGGAACTCTTTGGACACTGATACCTGGACCTTTTATTCTTCACCTAGACACTTTACATCTGTGTAACATCTATCACTTTTGCCGTAGGACGTTTTTTATCCCATCTCCACACTCTATGAATTGTGACCTATTGTTTATGGTTGTTTACTCGCTAGCGGAGCTATGGGCCTTCAGGACTGCGCCCTTGTCCTTGAATTGGCCCACCGGGTTATCGACAGCTTACCTTAATGACGGATCCTGGAATCCCGAGAGGTGGCATGGCGCGACCAAGGGGTTAAATTTTAAATTTGGTAAGGGACAACTTAAAATTTTTAATTCGGTGTTTTAATGGTTTAGGGAGGAGGGAGGGGGTTCAGCCCTTGTTGGTAGAGTCTGGTTTATCCAGGCCGGAGAGGGGTCTCATAGTGGAGGGGCGGGGTGAGGGAGCCACGGGGTCCGCATTGAGCAGGGAGGGATTAATAACCCTAGGGTGATCGGTTATGGCAGGAGTGGACGAGACAGAGGGCCAAATTATGTGTTGGGAGCACGCCCCTGCTGTTTACGAGTGGTGGAGCGCTCCGACCCTCAGGTCTCTGCCCGCTCCCCTGGGATCCTGGGAGGTGTGGTCCCTGGGCTCAGGCTGGTGTATGTAAATGCCAGATCCGTGGCTAATAAGGCCCCCCTCCTCCGTGAACTTATTGAGGAGGAGGCTGCGGATCTGGCATGTATTACAGAGACCTGGTTGGGACCGGAGGGGGGTGTCCCTCTGTGTGATTTATGTCCCCCAGGTTTCCGGGTGCTGCACTGGTCATGAGCCCAGGGAAGGGGCGGAGGAGTTGCCATTGTTATTAGGGAGACCTTGTTTCCAAGGGAGGCCACTGTCCCACAGATAGGCCCTCCTCCTGAGGTTGGGCCCGGGTGGTCGGTTGGGCCTGTTGTTGACGTACCTGTCCCCCAGCTGCGTTGCAACGGCCCTTCCCGAGCTGCTGGATGCCCTCTCGGGGGTGGCGGTGGAGTTTCCCAGGCTTATTGTCCTGGGGGACTTCAACTTGTCCTCTCTGGGAGCGGTGTCTGGATTGGCACGGGAGTTCTTGGCTTCCATGATAGCCATGGACCTGACCCAGGTGATTCAGGGACCCACCCATGAGGGGGGGAACATGCTCGACTTGGTTTTTATCTCGGGGCAGTGGTGTAGTGATCTGGGGGGTGGATCTCCGGTTACTCTACCCCTATTATGGACAGATCACTATCTCCTGAGGCTGGTCTTCCAATCGGCTGCTCCTCGCTGCTGGGATGAGGAGCCGTTACGATGGTTCCACCCCAGGTGCCTGATGGACCCGGAGAGGTTTCAGACGGCCCTGGGGTTCTTGCCCACCTCCCTTGACCACAGCCCAACCGAGACCTTGGCGGCCGCCTGGCAACAGGTGGCCTCGGCAGCGCTTGACCGGGTTGTCCCCTTGCAGCCTCTCCCTCGCCGCAGACCTCGTTTGGCTCCTTGGTTTTTGGAGGAGCTTCGGGGGATGAAGCGGCGGAGGAGATGCCTGGAGAGCAGGTGGAGGACTAGTCGTTCCGAGTCTGACCGTGTCCAGCTAAGAGCCTATATTAGGACTTACCTGGAAGCGATTAGAGCAGCAAGATGTGCTTACTTCTCCGCTCTGATCGCGTCCGCAGATGATCGCCCTGCGGCCCTGTTTAGGGTCACTCGCTCCCTCCTGCATTTGGAGGAGAGGGGGACCCTCTCGGGCAGAGCAGAGGAATTTAGTTTACATCTGGCGGATAAGATCACTCAGATTCGGGCCGGCTTGGACTCCGACTGGCAGGGTTTGGATGATAGAGAGGCGATGAGTCTTGTGGATCCTATCTGGGTTGAGTTTGACTCTGTCTCCCTGGATGAAGTGGACAGGATCATGCGGAGACTGTCTTCCACCACGTGCTTATTGGACCCGTGTCCTTCCTGGTTGGTTCATGTCTCCAGGGAGGTTACACGCGGTTGGCTCCAGGCAGTTGTCAACGCCTCTTTGAGTGAGGGGTTTTTTCCCGCCACCTTGAAAGAGGTGGTGGTGAGACCCCTCCTCAAGAAGCCTGCTCTGGACCCAACCATTTTGAACAACTATCGTCCAGTCTCCAACCTTCCCTTTTTAGCGAAGGTTGTTGAGAGCGTGGTGGTTCAGCAGCTTCCGCTGTTCCTGGAGGAAACTGATTATCTCGACCTGTACCAATCGGGTTTCAGGCCCGGACACAGCACCGAGACAGCATTGGTCGCACTGGTGGATGATCTCTGGAGGGCTCGGGACAGGGGCTTTTCCTCTGTCCTGGTCCTTTTAGATCTCTCAGCGGCTTTCGATACCATCGACCATGGTATCCTTCTGTGGTGGCTCCGGGGTTGGGAGTGGGGGCACCGTTTTACAGTGGTTCTCCTCTTACCTTTCAGATCGCTCGCAGTCGGTGTTGGCAGGAGAGCAGAGATCATCCCCGAGGCCCCTCACTTGTGGGGTGCCGCAGGGGTCGGTTCTCTCACCTCTCCTGTTTAATATCTACATGAAACCGCTGGGCGAGATCATCCGTGGTTTTGGGGTGAGGTATCATCAATATGCAGATGATACCCAGTTGTATATCTCCACCCCAGATCAGATCAGTGATGCTCTCTCGGTGATGTCCCGGTGCCTGGAGGCGGTGCAGGCCTGGATGGGGAGTAACAGTCTCCGACTCAATCCAGCCAAGACTGAGTGGCTGTTCTTACCGGCATCTCGGTGTTCAGTGGATGTGCCATCTTTGGTCATGGGGGGGAGGTGTTACCCCCCGTGGATAGGGCGAGGAATCTGGGTGTTCTCCTGGATGCACAGCTCAATTTGGAGGAGCAAGTGGGAGCTGTGGCCAGGGGGGCTTTTGCCCAGGTTCGGCTGGTTCGTCAGCTCCGCCCTTACCTGAACCGAGATGCCCTTCGAACGGTCACCCATGCGCTCGTCACTTCCAGAATTGACTACTGCAACGCTCTCTACATGGGGCTACCCTTGCGGATTACTCGGAGGTTGCAGATGGTGCAGAATGCGGCCGCGCGGGCTGTGATGGGGGCATCCCGATACTCCCATGTTACACCCCTCCTGCGTGGCTTGCATTGGTTGCCGGTTGCCTTCCGGGTTTTCTTCAAGGTGTTAGTAACAACTTATAAAGCCCTAAATGGCTTGGGTCCAGGGTACTTGCGGCAACGTCTCCTGCCAGTATCACATTCCGATCGCCCCATGCGCTCCCACAGGAGGGGCCTCCTGGGAGTACCGTCGGTCAGGCATTGTCGGCTGGCAGTTCCCAGGGCTAGGGCCTTTTTTGTGGGAGCTCGCCTTTGGAATCAGCTCCCTGGATCTTCGCTTGGCCCCTGATCTCCGCCTCCTTTCCGAGACCTGAAGACTTGGCTATTTCAGCAGGCCGGCCTGGATTGACCTGGGGGGCGGCTTGTCTTAATAGTATTGTTTATTATTGTAATTTTAATTGTTTTTAATGTTTCTTGTAATTTAGACTTGTCTTTATTTAATATCTTTGTTATTGTAAATATATTTCTTTTTATATGTTCACCACCCTGAGTCCTTTGGGAGAAGGGCGGCATACAAGTCTAATAAAATAATAATAATAAAATAAAAGACTAGCTAGAAAGCAAGAAATCCAACCATTTCCTGCTTCCTAGCTAATCTAAATCTCCCAGCACAGCAGAACACCTGATGGTCAGAAAAAGGAAAAATAGCAATTTAACAGGCAAGTTTGCTGGGTAAGGAGTGAGTGGGCGGGGAGGGTTCCCGGGGGCCATGTGGGCAGCACAGCCTTGTGTTTCTGCACAGCCTGGATTAATTGCTTTGGGGGGGGTGCTCTGGGGGTGAGAGTTCTCTGCGGCCCACCAAATTTTTCTCATGGCCCACCAGTTGGCTGCAGCCCACCGGTTGGTGACCGCTGATTTAAACCATTTACATTAATCAATACTAACTTTAGTCCTTGTTCCATTATTATTTCTGTTCCAATCTCTGCCTTCTGTTTGCTCTAGTTTCTCTTTGATTTCTGGTTTGTACTCCTTCCTCTTCTTGGTTAACTTTCTCCTCGCTATTTCCCTTTTCTTGCTCCTTCTCTCTATTTCCTTGCCGTTGTTCATCTTGACTCGGTGGATCTAATTCCTCTCTGCCACCACTTTCCTTTTCTGGTCCCGTCAGTTGTTCGTAAAAGTCTTGGGCTTTTTCCAGGTTATCAATTTTTATTTTATTTTCATTCCATGTAATCAGCATTCCCTCTGGTGTAATCCATCGAAACAGGATGTTCTTTTTATTTAGATTTATTTATTTATTTATTTATTTATTTGACTTGTATGCCACCCCCTCTCCAAAAAGGTCTCGGGGCGGCTCACAACTAAAACCATACAATAAATTAATTAACTAAAACCATATTAAATTGTTCTGTTTCACCTTCCCTTCCCCAGAAGGTAAGGAACGTTAGCTAACACAGAGGGTCACGCTGGCCTGTCTCCAAAATCCCCGTTATCTCTCCTGACAAGAGTGTTGGCAGTCACCCAGGCTCCCACTGCCAAATTCAAAGCCAACAAGGAATACAGTACTCACAGAAGACTTGCTTTACTTTCAGAGTCCAAAAAGCAAGTACACAGACGGAAACCTTGGCTTCATATTACACTTCGTCACAAACAGAGTCTGCAGCGTAGGCACACCCACTTTTATACCTGGTGGGGTGTGGTCCAGCTCAATCTCTGGCCCTCCCACGCCCCCTACGTTGCTGCTGACGTTTCTCCCTCCGACATTGCCTGGGATCAAGCCAGGAACCCTCCTCCTCCTCTCTCCGTGGCCTTACTGATACACGCCTCTCAGGCAGTTCCTCTTGGCTTTCCGAGGAAACCTGAGGCATTGCCAGGGAGGAAGGTCCTGGGGAGGGGGGCCTTGCCAGGGAGGAAGGTCCTGGGGAGGGGGGCCTTGCCAGGGAGGAAGGTCCTGGGGAGGGAGACCTTGCCAGGGAGGAAGATCCTGGGGAGGAAGGCCCTGGTGAGGAAGGCATTGCCCGTTCCTCCTCTTCTTCTTCATCATCCAGGTCCTCTTCCTCTGTCAGCACAGGCTCACGAGGCGGGGCCACAACATTAAATAGACCAAGCCAAATTCATACTAAAACCAAAACAGTTTAAAACAAAGCCACCCCACCCCCAAGAGGTCAGCACTGCCCGAACTGTCCAAACAACCAAGTCTTTAAGTCATGGCGGAAGGTGCGAAGGTCAGGAGCCAAACGGAGCTCCAGGGGAAGCTGATTCCATAAAGTGGGAGCTGCCACAGAATAGGCCCTCCCCTGGGACACCGCCAAACAACACTGGGTCACAGACGGTACCCCAAGGAGCCCCTGTCTGTGCGCTCGTACAGGGTGGTTGGCATTCGATGCCGGCAGGAGTCATTCTCATAAATACCCTGGACCCAGGTCTTGTAGAACTTTGAATGTTAATACCAGAACCTTGAATCTCACTTGGAGAGCAACTGGCAGCCAATGCAGGCCGCGTAGGAGGGGTGTAACATGTGAGTATCGGATGGTAAGATCAAGGCACCCCGGGATTAAGATAAAGATGAGTTTTTAAAAAAGAGAAACAGAAGCGGCGCAGTTCCAAGTGAAGAAAAAATAAGTAAAATATTTTTGACAGCTATAAGGGGCTTCGAACCGGGAAAGGAAGAAGCCAGCGTAAGAACTTAAGTTTGGGGCTTGGAAAACTTTGAATATTAAAATAAAAGGAAAGGGTTAAGACTCTGTGCAGAAAGTGCCACTTTGTGGAGAAAATTGGAAGCTAAAGAAGTAAGAAACTATCTTGTTCCTTTGTGGATTGGAGTTGTTACATTTTAAAGAGACACAAGACTTATAGAAAGTGAAAGCCTGAATACACAAAGACGGATTGCCGGACTAATTGGTGATACTGATATAGACTCTGGACCTGGGTTAGGATCATAGAAAATTTAAAGAAGAAGAAGAAATAAGGAAAATTAAAATTTTGGTGGTCATCCAAAGAATTAAAAATGGAGTTTAAAAGTATGAAAGAACTGTTACAGGAAGTGACTGAACTAACTTGGCATGTTGCAGAAAATATGGGCATTCAAATGCTGAATAAAGAAGGAGCCTTGGAAAGGGTGGAGCCAGCACAAGAGAAAGCCATCTTAAAAAGACAATTAATACAAAGATTAATGCAAATAAAAGGAAAGGAAGGGTGGCTAAAAAAACGGAACCTAAGAAAGTATCTAAAAAGGGGAACATTTACGAAATTAAGCATGTTAGAAAGGTTCAGAAGGAAAGGAACAGAAAGGTAAAGAGAGAGAGAGGGATTCAAACTGGATAGAGAAGGGGAGAGCAGGATAATAGGGAGGAGAAGGGAGCCAGCACAAGCGAAAGCCATTTTAAGAAGACAATTAACACAAAGATTAATACAAATAAAAGGAAAGGGAGGATGGTCAAAAAATGAAACTTAAGAAGATAATTAAAAGGGGAACATTTATGAAACTAGGCATGATAGAAAGGTCCAGAAGGATAGAGAGCAGAAAGGTAAAGAGAGAGAGGGATTTAAACTGGATAGAGAGGGGGATAGCGGATAAAAGAGAGGAGAAGGAACAAGAAACAAGAACAAAAGATAGAGAGACACGGAATTACATAATAAAGAAAGGAACTTGTTTGCATAGAGACAATGGTTAACGTATTTAAAAGGGGGTTCTGCATGAAGAAATGGTAATAAGAATATATTGTAATTATAAAAGTGTAAAACAATAGGGTTACTGACAATTTTACTGGTAAAGGTCACATTTTTCATTTCTTATTCACAAAAGAAAGCTAAATGATGATTAGATGAATTGAATTAATTGAAATGATCTTAGAAAATGCCTAAAAATGAGATTTGTCAATAACCAAGATTAGCTATTTTTATTATTATTTTGGAACTATAAATTAATCTTAGGGGGATATGTGTTGCAGAACCCGACCGATTAGAGATATATTGTAAGGGAGCTTTTCTCCTTTTTCTTTTCTTTTTCTCTATCTTTCATTTTAAAGAGAATGATTATGATTATGCTACTATATTAACCACTGAGGTGTCACTTTCAAAGTAGTAAAAGGGGGCAAGTCTAGGTTTTTTTTTCATTCTTTTTAGTGTTAACATTGGTACGGATTTAGAATTATGGAGAGAATATGTGATGAAAGGGCAAATCTGACGGATAAAAGAATTCTGTAAATGATAAAAGAGTATTAACAATGTGAAGACAATTAAAGGATAGATATGGATGAACTTTATTTTTAATATGATGGGCAAATATATTGTTATTTGTAAGATTTATACATGAAGTTTTAAAATATATATGTATATTTGCAATTAACTTGAAATGAACTGGGGGCTATACAGATTGAGATTAAGATTTGAGATTAGGATTAATTTCTTTCACCCTTTGTCCGCTAAAATGGAATAGAAGTGAAGTCAAATGTTTAAAATGAATATAGATCTACTGTCATATTTGCATGTAAAAGTGATGACCCGGGAACATGCTGTCTACTGAAAAGAGTTGTTTTAAAAAATTGTTAAAAATTGAATAAAATTTGTTTAAAAAAAATGTGAGTACCGGGAAACTCCCATCACAACCCGCGCGGCCGCATTCTCCACCAGCTGGAGTCTCCGGATGGTATGCAAGGGCAGTCCTAAATAGAGAGCGTTGCAGTAGTCGAGTCGAGAGATGACAAGTGCCTGAGTGACCGTGCACAGGGCATCTCGGTCCAGATATGGGCGCAACTGGCGAACCAGCCGAACCTGGTCAAAGGCCCCCCTGGCCACGGCTCCCACCTGCTCCTCTAACCTGAGCCGTGAGTCCAGGAGGACCCCCCAGGTTCCGTGCCCTATCCATGGGGGGCAACACCTCTGACCCATGACCAAAGATGGAATCTCATGACTGGACCGAGATGTCGGTATGCACAGCCACTCTGTCTTGGCCGGATTGAGCCGAAGCATGTTCCTGTCCATCCAGATCCGTACCGCATCCAGACAACGGGACATCACGGAGAGGGCATCACTGATGTGGCCTGGGGTGGAGATGTATAACTGCATATCATCAGCATACTGATGATACTTCACCCCAAAGCCACGGATGATCTCACCCAGCGGCTTCATGTAGATGTTGAACAGGAGAGGCGAGAGGACCGACCCCTGGGGATCACCACAAGTGAGAGACCTCGGAGTCGACCTCTGCCCCCCTGCCAACACCGATTGCGAGCGTCCCGAGAAGTAGGAGGAGAACCACCGTAAAACAGTGCCTCCCACTCCCAACCCCCCAGGACGCCGCAGCAGGATACCATGGTCGATGGTATCGAAAGCCGCTGAGAGATCTAACAGGACCAGGACAGAGGAACATCCTCTGTCCCGCACCCTAGAGAGATCATCAACCAGTGCGACCAATGCTGTCTCCTTGCTATACCCAGGCCGGAAGCCCAATTGGTATGGATCCAGGTAGTCCACTTCCTACAGGAAAAGCGGAAACTGCTGCACCACCACACTCTCAACAACCTTTGCTAAAAAGCAAAGGTTGGAGACCAGACGGAAGTTGTTCAACACGGCTGGGTCCAGGGCAGGCTTCTTCAGGAGGGGCCTCACTACCGCCTCTTTCAAGGCGGCAGGGAACAGACCCTCCCTTAATGAAGCATTGACCACTGCCCGGAGCTAGCCGCACGTGACCTCCCTGGAGGCATATACCAACCAGGAAGGGCACGGGCCCAATAAACATGTGGTGGAACTCAGCCACCGCATAATCCTGTCCACTTCATCCTCAGAAACAGGATCGAACTCAGTCCAGATCACATTGGCCAGACTACTTGCATCCTCAACATCAGACCACTGCAAATTAGAGCACAACCCCTCCCGGATCCGAGCGATGTTATCCAGGAGATATTGACCAAATTCCTCAGCTCTACCCCGCAAAGGATCCATCACCACCCCTGGCTGTAGGAGGGAGCGGGTGACCCTAAACAGGGCGGCTGGGTGGTTATCTGTGTATGCTATGAGAAATAGACCCTTCTCGCCGCTCTCATAGCTACCAGGTAAGTCCTAATATGGGCTCTTAACTGGGCTCGGTCAGAACTGGAGCGGGTCGACCTCCATCTGCTCTCTAGGCCCCTTCTACGGCGCTTCATCTCCTGGAGCTCCTCGGTATACCAGGGAGCTAACCGGGATCTGCACCAAGTAAGGGGACGCATGGGGACAACTCTGTTGAGAGCCCCCGCAGCAGCCTGTTGCTAGGTAGCCGCTAGGACCTCAGCAGAGCTGTGGATAAGGGATGCAGGAAAAAAACCCAGTTCCACCTGGAGCCTTTCAGGGTCCATCAGGCATCTGGGGTGGAACCATCTATGTGGCTCCTCATCCCAGCAGTGTGGGGCAGCTTGTCGGAAAGCCAGCCGTAGGAGATAGTGATCTGACCATGGAACGGGATGGATGCTAGTATCACCACCCCCCCAGAACACTATGCCACTGCTCTGAGACAAAAACCAGGTTGAGTGTGTTGCCCCCCTCATGGGTCAGGCCATCAATTATCTGGGTCAGACCCATGGCCACCATGGAGGCCATGAATTCCTGGGCCAGACCCACCGCCGCCCCCAGAGAAGGCAGGTTGAAGTCACCCAGAACCATAAGCTCTGGGAACTCCACCGCCACCCCCGAGACGGGGTCGAGAAGCCCAGGCAGGGCAGCTGACACATAGCTGGGGGAAAGGTATGTGAGCAGCAAGCCCATCTGACCTCCAGGCCTGCACCTCACAAGGAGGGCCTCACATCCGCCTATCTCCGGAGCAGGGACCTGCCTTGGAATCAAGTCTTTCCGAATAACAACAGCTACCCCCCCACCCCTTTCCTGGACTCGAGACCGGTGCAATGCCTGAAAACCTGGGGGGCATAGATCAACTAGAGGGACTCCACCCTCTGGCCCCAACCAGGTCTCGGTGATACAAGCCTGGTCCGCGGCCTCCTCCTCGATCACCTCACGGAGGAGGGATGCCTTATTAACCACGGACCTGGCATTAAAGTACACCAGTCAGAGCCCAGGGGTCCTAGATCCCGAATCCCCAGGGAATTGGGAAGAGGTAGAGGGGTCGGAGCGTGCCACCACTCGGATACAGCGGGGGCGTACTCCCCTTACACTATATGGCCCCATGCCTCATCAGTTCCTGCCGAACCCAAACACCCTGGAGATCACCGCTCCCACTGTTCCTCCTGGAGTCCCACAGGCCCCCCCACGCACCCCCCCACCATGACCCTGTCTCGGGCTGCACTGAGCTCTCTCTTCAGAAACCCCCCCTCTCCCTAACCCCTTTAAAAAACGAACTAAAAATTTCTCCAATGAGGTCCTGGGACCCCTCTTCTATCCCTCCCTGGACCCCGACCCCTTCCCGCACCATGCCATCTCTCTGGATTCCATAATCCGTCCTCGAGATAGGCTGGGGATAAACCGGTGGGCCAAACCCAAGAGAGGGGAGATTCCCTTAGGGCCCACAATTCTGCAGCCTGAAAGATCCGCATGTGACAATAAATGTCCCACTAACAAAGGAAAAAGATGGCCCAGAGATGACAAAAAAGTGTCCAATTGATGGTAATTCAGTCTCGCCATAGTCATAGTCCCAACCAACTGGGTTGTCCAAACCCCCAGGTGCCCTCTCACAGCAACCCAGGGGGCTGTTGGTAGAGCCTTCAGGACTGGCCACTGCGCTCTCACTGCTCGTGGCCCCCCAGTGGTTATTGGGAACAATGTTACACAGCAGATGTTATTGCCAGGGGGTAGGAATGGTGCACCCAGTCTCATTGTTCTCTCACCACAACATAAGGGTGGACCCAAAAAGTTCCATACCCCCAGACCAGCAGAGACCAATGGGGGAGGGAAGAGGAATGGCCCCCAACAGTCCATGGGAAACCAGAACTCTGGGTGGCAAGAAAACAGAACCACTCCATCATTCGTGGCCCAGTTGAAAATGGGCCTAGGCTCTCTTGCCCATTGGTGTCCCTTCCAGTGGCACCAACACAACAACCAGGCACAGAAAGCTCTGTGGAGATCAGGGCTAGTTGAGAAGGAGGCAGGGGGGGCGGAGAAGGCCATCAGACGAC
The DNA here is from genome assembly GCA_009733165.1 of Naja naja. Classification (NCBI taxonomy): domain Eukaryota; kingdom Metazoa; phylum Chordata; class Lepidosauria; order Squamata; family Elapidae; genus Naja; species Naja naja. The sequence continues at coordinate 18,239 of SOZL01000612.1, read as the reverse complement.
CGCAGCAATCCTCAGCGGTGCCTGCACCGCAGTCAAAGCGGCCCCGGGCTCACCTCCAAGCTTCTGAGCCCAACTCCAGCCACCAGTCCGACTGTGGGCCTGCACCACTGCTGCAGCCGCCATCACCGCCGTCGTCCTCAGAGCGAGGCCCCAGCCACCGACGCCGAAGTCGCATCCACCCCACCAGTGCTGAAACTGCAGCCACCGGAGCCAGAGCCACAATCTCCAATCGTCAGAGCTGCCAGAATCTAAACCGCCAGCCGCCAAAGCCGCCAAAGCCACCAAAGCCGCCAAAGCCACTGAAGCCGCTGGCGTTGCCACTAGTGCCACCAAAGCCGCCGAGGCCGCCAAAGCCTCCCAGCCGCCGAGTTGCTAGAGACGCCGAGCCGCTGGAGTCGCCTGATCTAAGGCGCCGCGCACACCGCTACCTTCATAGGCCACAAGGCCCTCATCGGGAATCGTCGCCAATAACTTGCAACTCCCCCATCGGGGCTCGATCACACTGGCCTCAGATGACTCCCCAGATCTTTCTCCACCAAGGATTCCAAGTCGAGGGGATGGAAATATCCTCTAACTACTCCCAGGACAAAAAGGCCGAGTTCCCTTCTACGGAGCTCTAGTTGCAGTCAGCCATCTTCTCAGGCATGCGCAGAAAAATCAATAATCCTTCTGCTGTTCACGTACGCTCCTGAGGATCTGCTTCAATACAACTATCTCTTTTCCCTTATATATCAATGGTTCCTCTCTAGTGATTTTATAGATAATGTCTCTTACTTTCCTTCGTGCAAACCTTACATGCACCTCTCTAGGGAGTCTATGGCGCCTGGCATAGCTGCTATACACTCTGTAGACGTCATCAATTTCCTTTATCATTTCTTGACTATCCCTCTGGAGTGCCTCTGCCAACAACTCTGCCATCAGTATTGCTAGATCCTCCTCTTTTGCTTCTGTTACATTCTGGAACCTCAAGAAAAAAGAAGCCCAATCCATCTCGAGATGAATGAGAGATTCTTCCATTTCTTTATTGTATCCCATGATCTTCTTCTTTTTTTTAAAGTTTTTATTTTTTAAGACAAACATATACAGACAAAATGTAAAAACATAAAACCATCTTCCAATTATATACATACAGTATGTCAGTTAGTTACAAATCTTTTGTGCTATCCTCTCATAGTCCTTACTCACAGGTTAGATAAGTTCTGACATTATCAATCTAACATATATTTATCAGTTATTAATCATTCATTTGACTCAACTATTATTCCATCATTTTATACGAGATATTCTAGATTTTATTATAAATTTATATTATGCTTTCATCCAATGGTTATATATTTTGTATTATATTTTATATCAATCTATTAATCTTCTATTACAAAATTTCCTAATCTATTTCATTACCATGTCTTTTTATCCAACCATTGATAAAACAAATCCCATATCATATAAAATTGTTTATCTTCTTGTTCTCTAATTTCAAATGTCAATTTACTCATTTCAGCACAGTCCATAATTTTCTTAATAACTTCCTCCTGCATAGGTGTTTTTTCATTTTTCCAATTCTTAGCAAATACAATCCTAGCCGCTGTTAAAACATTTACAATCAAATATTTCAATTCTTTATTGTATATTTCCGGTATAATTCCCAATAAAAATATCTCTGGCTTAAAGTCTATATGTTGTTTTATCATTTTTTCCAACCATGTGTGAATTTTAGTCCAATATCTTTTTGCATCCAAACACGTCCACCACATATGGCAATATGAACCAGGTATCTGATGACATTTCCAACATTTATCCAATTTGTTCTTAAACATTCTCGCAATTCTCGGTGGGGGTAAGTGCCACCTGTAAAACATCTTGGACAAATTTTCTTTATAAGCAACAGACATTGTCATTTTATAATTTTGAGACCATAATTTTTGCCATTTCTCTAAATCAATCCCATATCCAAAATTTTTCCCCCAGGCAATCATCGTTTCTTTAACTTGTTCCTCCTCCAGTTTAAATTCTAGTAAGTGTCCATAAAGTTTTTTAATTACCTTTTCATCAGTACCTGTCAATATTTTATCTAAATCAGTCAACTTACCATAAAAACCTTGTTTTAATATCTTTATCAAATCTAGATTGTATTTGCAAATATGAAAACCAATTCATCTTTATACCTTGTTCTTCCAACGCTTGCATATATTTAAGTTCACCCTTTTCATTCAATATCTCACCATATCTAACTGTCCCTTTTTATATATTATTGGATAAGAAAAAGCTTCAATAGTAGATATCCATAATGGAATTTTTAAGTAATATTGCTTTTTTGTCTTCTCCCAGTTTAAAAACAGTGCCTCTCGAATATAATGTCTTCTAAAATTCCCCTGTGTTTTAGTTCCCTTATACCAAAGGAAAGCATGCCATCCCAACAGCAAGTCATGTCCTTCTAAAGTCAATAATCTACTGTTCCTTAATGTTATCCATTCCTTTATCCACATCAAGTTTGTCGCCTGATAATATAATTCCCAGATGGGCAAAGCAAATCCTCCTCTTATTCTTGCATCTTGTAACAGTTTAAGTTTTATTCTAACTTTCTTTCCCTGCCAAATGTATTTTAACACAATTTTGTTTAACTCTTCGAAAAACTCTTTCCCTAATCTAATTGGAATTGTCTGGAATAAATATAAAATTCTAGGCAATACATTAATCTTAATTGTAGATATTCTGCCAATCAATGATAATTGTAAATTTTCCCATTTTGCCAAGTCTGTCGCCATCTGTTGTTTGAGTTTAAGATAGTTATCCTCCTTCAACGTACTACATCTTGGTGTAATATATATCCCTAAATATTTAACCTTATTTGTGACCTAGATTTCCAAAACTTCCTCCAACTCTTTCTTTCATCTTGCTAATATGTTCTTCGTTAATATCTTTCTTTTATCTTTATTTATTTTCAAACCTGCTACTTTTCCATACTCTTCTATCTTTTTTATTAATTTAGGTGCTGTTTCCAATGGATCCTCTAATATAAATACCAGGTCATCTGCAAAACCTTGCAATTTATACTCTTCCTTTTTAATTTTCATTCCTTGTATTTCTTTTTCTTCTCTAATGTTCCTATTCAACACTTCCAATGTTAACACAAACAGCAGAGGCGACAGTGGACAACCTTGTCTAGTCCCTTTTCTTATATCTATAGAATCCATTAATTCTCCATTTATCATAACCTTTGCAGTTTGTTTATAATATATCATTTCAATGGCTTGAATAAAGTTTTTACCAAAGCCCATTTGTTCCAGTTGCAATAACATAAATCACCAACTCACATTGTCAAAGGCTTTTTGTGCATCTAAAAACATCAAAGACATTTGCTTTTCAGGATGTGCCTCATAGTATTCCAAAGTATCCAGAATTATTCTCATATTGTCTTTAATTTGTCTCTTTGGTAGCTCAGGCTGTTAATTGCCTGCACTTAAGTTCCAGCTGCCTACAACTGCTGTAGGCTCGAATCCCACCAGGCTCAAGGTTGACTCAGCCTTCTCGGGGTAGGTAAATTGAGGACCCAAGATTGTTGGGGGCAATTAGCTGACCTTGTAAAAATGCCGCTTAGTAATAAGCAGGCATGTACAATGGAATGAAGGCTACTGCTGAACACACTGGGTTGTATCCCAAAAATTGTAAGCCCTGAGTCTTAAGGCATATAAATGTAATTTTAAAAAAAAAATCCATTTTGATCAGCATGAATAAAATTATTTAAATATCTTTTCAGTCTTTCTGCCAAGATTGAAGCAAAAATTTTATAGTCTGAATTTAATAGACATATAGGTCTGTAGTTTTTAACTTGCTGTGGGTCTGTGACTTCCTTCGGTATAAGTGTAATGTATGCTTCTGACCATGTTTTGGGTATTATCTTCTTTAACATAACTTCATTCATGACTTCTAATAATTGAAAATTCAGTGTTTGCTGAAAAGTTTTATAAAATTCCACTGGCAATCCATCTGGTGCTGGTGCTTTTCCAGTATTTTGTTTTTTTAAAGCTTCTGTTAATTCCATCATTCCCTTCTAACATCATTCCCTTCTAACATTGTTTCAATGTCTTTGGGTATCTGGGGTAAATTTGCTTCCTGTACATATTGCTTAATTCTTTCTTCTTGAATATTCTCTTGATGAAACAGTTTTCCATAATAATCTTGTATAATTTTTTTCTTCTCCACATTTCCATAGCAGACATGTCCTTCTTCATCTGTTAGTTGACTAATCCTTCTTGATTCTCTTTCCTTTCTCAATTTATAGGCTAACCATCTGCCTGGTTTGTTTGCATCTTCAAAGTAATTCTGTTTAGCATTTTTAATTTTTTGTGCTAATTCCTCTTTTTCCATTAATCCCATTTTATGTTTAGTTATATCCATTTTAATTTTAATGTCTTTTTTTGCGGAAATTTTTGTAATTCTTTTTCCAGTCTCTTATAGTCATCTTCCAGTGTTTTGAATTTTTTTTTCTGTTTTATATTTCTTTTCCTTGTGTATTCTATTATCAAACCTCTTGTGTAGGCCTTCATCGTGTCCCAGAGATTCTGTAAAGATGTATCCTCTTTTTTATTTTCTTGAAAAAAGAAAACCAACTCTCAATTTTCTGTTTAAAATCTTTTTCCTTTAATATTGTATTATTTAAAGTCCATCTAGATCTCCTCTTTTGTCCTTTCCAAATAACTGTCATTGGATTATGCTCTGCCCAAGTACTTGTTTCTATTTCAATTTCTTGCATGTTAGAAAATATTTCTGCTGACATCCATATCATATCTATTCTAGACCATGATGCATGTCTATTTGAATAAAAAGTATATTGCTTATTTTCCACATTTCTCTCTCTCCATGCATCTTTTAAATGTATTTCCTCTATCATTCGAAAAAAGGATTTTGGTAGTGTCTTTCTAATTTTCTTTGTTAATTTCTGTGTTTTATAATCCAATTGATCATTAATTATTCCATTAAAATCTCCCATCATACAAATATTAACATAGTCCAGTTCAATTATTTTCATGTGTAATTTCCAAAGAATTCTTCTTGGTTATCATTTGGAGCATAGATTGCTATTAAAAGTATTTTTACATTATTGTCCATTATTTCCACCATCAAAATCATTCCGTCGTCATCTGTATAAATGAATTCTGCCACAATTGTATCCCTAATATATAAGACCACACCTCTTTTTTTGCATTGTGTCAATGACGTGAATAATTTCCCTAATTTTTTTTGTTTCAATATATATTCATGTTGTTTTTTGATATGTACTTCTTGTAGGCAGATTATATCAAACTTTAATTTCTCTAATTTATGAAATACTTTTCTTCTTTTAGTAGCTAAGTTAAGTCCATTTATATTAATCGTAATGAATTTTCTCTCATCCATTTTAGACTTTGTAAAAAGGTTTTGTTGCTCTAGTAGATCTTGATTCTCATTGCTCTCTGGGTACACCACCTACTGCACCTTCTTCTTTTTCTTTTTCAATTAGTGTTATACACTCCTCTTGAAATTCAATTAGCGACTCTTCTTTTATTGTAACTTCCTCCTATCCTCTAAGATATTCTAGATAGAATAGCTCTGCTATTTCAACTGTATCAGTTCTGTGTCTTTGTTCCTGCCAGGTGAACAAGAGACCTTCTGGTATCAACCATCTGTAGTTTACTTCTCTTTTGAGTAACTCTTTAGTCAAAAATAAATATTCTCTTCTCATCTCTCTCACTCTTCTCGGTACTTGTTTCAGCACCACAATTTATTTGTCTTTGTATTTTAACATTTTCTCTCTTGCCACCTGCAGTATCTGTGTTTTAGTAAATCTGATGTGAACTTCTCTTGGTAACTTATTTCTCATTGCATATCTTGTATCGACACGGAACACTTCATCCATTCCATCCATCATCTTCTTTTTAGTTATCTCTAATGCTTCTGCCAGGATTTCTGTCATTATTTCAGCAAGGTTTTCACCCTTTTCTTCTTCTATATTTTGGAATCTCAAATAGAATTCTGACCTGTTGATTTCCCATCCCAATGATCCACTCCTGCCTTTTTCAACTTCACTCAATCGAGTATCAATATCTCCAATTTTCTTATCTATTTGTACATCTTGTTGTTCAATTTTCTTAAATCTATCCTCATATTTCATCATCATCTGTTGGATATTCTCAACTTTCTCATCTGTCTTTTCAGTACTTTGCTCAATATTCTCCGTTCTCTTTTCAATATTATCTGTTTTTGCTTGTATTTTTTGGATTCCTTGCATAATCATCTGCAGTGTCACTTCCTTCTCCTTCTCCTGTTGCAACAGCATCTGTATTGATTGATGTCCTCCAGATGGTGAAGAGGAAGTAGTTGGTATTGAAGAAGCTGGAGCTGTTGTCTTTCTACTCATCTTGTAGTACTTGGCAATAAAAAAAGGAAGAAAGAAAAAAAACAAGAGCAGACAACTGCCGCCCCAATAAAAAATATAAGAAGAAAAAATAAAAAGGGGAAAGGAAAAATCTTCAGGCACTTGTATACCTTAATCCAATTGGTTCCAGTTATATACAAAAAGAAAAGGGAAGAAAAAATGTAAAAAGAAGAGAGGGTGAAAAAGTAAAAAAAATTCTTTAAAGAAAAATAAAGGGAAAGAAAAAAAGATTAAAATATAACAGTCTATGTATTTCCCTTAATAAAAAAAGATGAGGCAAAGGAAAAGGTGGGGGGGGGGTATAATCTAGTTCCTGGATCAAAAGGCTAAAGTCCAAACATAAAAATCCAGCTGGAGGGGAGGTAAAAAAAAAAGAATAGCAAACAGTTCTAACAAAAAGCGAACCACTGCCACTAAATGTCCAAGGCTGTTTGGTAAATCAAATCAAACTTTCCAATTCCATTTTCAAGGTCACTTCAATCTTTCTTTCAACTTCAACTCCAGACTCCAGCAATCAATAGTTTTACAGAGGAGCACCTGTATAAACAATCTGCCATGCTCATCCAACTATCTTTTCAGTAAGAAGCTCAGAGTCCTTGAATGTAACACCAATGTATAAACAAGTAGGAAAGAAAAGAAAACAATGTATCCAAGCCTCTAGATGGCAGTGTTACTTATTTCCCTTCACTTTCACTTCCCCTCATATACCCAAAGCCAGGAACAGATTAAAAAAAAAAGTCTTTAGAAAAAAAAGGAAGAAAGTAAACTTCAAATAAAAAAGAAGAGTCTTGATCAAAACAGACTTTCAAAGAACTTATTTAAAAAGTAAGAAATTAAAAGAAGATCAGTCCAGTTTAAAATTGAGAAGCTTTTGCCAAATTCCAGGTTCCAATAAAAAGGAAAAAAAACCTTCACTTTAAACTTAGCTTAATCTCGCCACTTGACCTCTTTTATCTTCACTTTTAATTTCACTTTGAGTCTTTTAGGATGTTCTCTCCAAAAAATAATAAGTTAAAATTCATCTCACCAAACTGACACACTTTCTTTCCGATCTCTTCCGTTCTGGAGCTGTCCCAGCTTCAGCAGTTTAAATGGCTGCCTCTCCACCGGCGGCAAAAAGGGCTTCTCCTGGATCTACCAGGGACTTTGTGGTGTCCCTGGGATCAACAGGACATGCCCTTCTCAATCACCATCTCTACAGGACAGTTTAGGTCTGGTGGGACCGTCCAACAGCGGAGATATCGACGGCGATTTTGGAGCATCAAGATCGTGTGTTGTACTGTCACGACACCAGCTCCGCCCTCCCCCATCCCATAATCTTCTGATCCATTGCCTCTAATTTTTTCTCAGTCTGTTCCGTTTGATTTTCAATTGTTTTTATTCTATCTTCATTTCTCTTAATCACTTCTTGGATGGATCCCATCTTATCATCCAGGTTGTGTATTTCCCATTTCATCTCTCCCATCTCTGATTTTAGTTCCAACTTCATCTCACCCATTTCAGATTTAATTTCCATGTGGTCTTTTGACATAGCTTCTTGTAATTTAATCATTGTTTCTTGTATCGATAGTAGGGTGGTCTGCATTGTCTGCATATTAGGAGTCGGATTTGGTTTCACTGTAGCAAGCATTCTTTTAATTGTTCACTGATTGGATGTCGCTGGGCTGGATATCGATATGGATGATGTAGGTTTTTTTCCCTGTCTTGACGGTTGTAATGCTGGTCATCTCTCTGATAATTTTATGCTGTTCTAACATCTTATAGATGTTTTCCCAATTTACCACCCGGGTCAATTAGTCTCTTTTGGAATTATTTCTCAATTTGGTAGTCAATAAATTAGTTAATAAATAAAATAAATCAATATTAATAAAGATAAATAATATCAATTAATAATCAGTTGTTAGATAATAATTGATATCAGTAGTTAATGGTTAATAATTTATCAGTGCAATTAAGAAGAAAAACTAATTATTTAAGATACGAAATGCGATATAATAAATACAATAAATACTATAAATACAGTTATTTATTTATTTATTTATTATTTGGACTTGTATGCCGCGGCCTAAAGACTTGGTTATTCGAACAAACCGGCCTGGACTGAGGGGGTGGGTTAGTTTTAAATGTTGTGTTAATTGGGTTTTAAACACTTTATCTGGTCTAATTAGTTTAATTATTTTTAATTCTTTTAACTTTTGTATTGGGTGTTTTTATGTGAGCTGCCCTGAGTCCCTTGGGAGATAGGGCGGCATATAAGACCAATTAATAAAATAAATAATAAATAATAAATAAGTATGTAAATCAATTCCAATCTTAATATTCAAAAATTATTTTAAAAAATTTAAACAAATTCTAATATGCTCTATATAACTCTATGTAAATATATTTTATATATAAAGATTATGTAAACAATACTACTAAGGAATGGAATCTAATTATTCCTTTATCTTAAACTTCTTACTTGTAAATGTATTAGCTTTAGTAATTCAATAATGATATACACTGCTCAAAAAAATAAAGTGAAACAACACAATGTAACTCCAAGTCAATCACATGTCTGTGAAATCAAACTGTCCATTTAGGTAGCAACACTGATTAACAATCAATCCCACATGCTGTTGTGCAAATGGAAGAGACAACAGGTGGAAATTATAGACAATTAGCAAGACATCCCCAATAAAGGTGTGGTTCTGCAGGTGGTGACCACAGACCACTTCTCAGTTCCTATGCTTTCTGGCTGATGGTTTGGTCACTTTTGAATGCTGGCGGTGCGTTCACTCTAGTGGTAGCATGAGACGGAGTCTACAACCCACACAAGTGGCTCAGGTAGTGCAGCTCATCCAGGATGGCACATCAATGCAAGCTGTGGCAAGAAGGTTTGCTGTGTCTGTCAGCGTAGTGTCCAGAGCATGGAGACACCAGGAGACAGGCCAGTACATCAGGAGACGTGGAGGAGGCCGTAGGAGGGCAACAACCCAGCAGCAGGACCACTACCTCCACCTTTGTGCAAGGAGGAACAGGAGGAGCACTGCCAGAGCCCTGCACAATGACCTCCAGCAGGCCACAAATGTGCATGTGTCTGCTCAAACGGTCAGAAACAGACCCCATGAGGGTGGTATGAGGGCCCGACATCCACAGGTGGAGGTTGTGCTTACAGCCCAACACCATGCATGACGTTTGGCATTTGCCAGAGAACACCAAGATTGGCAAATTTGCCACTGGTGCCCTGTGCTGTTCACAGATGAAAGCAGGTACACACTGAGCACATGTGACAGACATGACAGGGTCTGGAGATGCCGTGGAGAATGTTCTGCTGCCTGCAACATCCTCCAGCATGACCGGTTTGGCAGTGGGTCAGTAATGGTGTGGGGTGGCATTTCTTTGGAGGGCCGCACAGCCCTCCATGTGCTCGCCAGAGGTAGCCTGACTGCCATTAGGTACCAAGATGAGATCCTCAGACCCCTTGTGAGACCATATGCTGGTGTGGTTGGCCCTGGGTTCCTCCTAATGCACGACAATGCTAGACCTCATGTGGCTGGAGTGTGTCAGCAGTTCCTGCAAGATGAAGACATTGATGCTATGGACTGGCCCACCCGTTTCCCAGACCTGAATCCATTTGAGCACATCTGGGACATCATGTCTCGCTCCATCCACCAACGCCATGTTGCACCACAGACTGTCCAGGAGTTGGGGGATGCTTTAGTCCAGGTGTGGGAGGAGATCCCTCAGGAGACCATCCGCCACCTCATCAGGAGCATGCCCAGGCATTGTAGGGAGGTCATACAGGCATGTGGAGGCCACACACACTACTGAGCCTCATTTTGACTTGTGTTAAGGACATTACATCACAGTTGGATCAGCCCGTAGTGTTTTCTTCCACTTTAGTTTTGAGTGTACCTCCAAATCCAGACCTCTATGGGTTGATGCATTTGATTTCCATTGTCAAGTTTTGTGTGATTTTGTTGTCAGCACATTCAGCTACTGTACATTGTGCTGTTTAAGTGTTCCCTTTATTTTTTAGCAGCTTATTAATATAAATGATTAAGTATTATAAATGTAAGTAAAATAAATATTATTAATATAAATCTGATAGTATTAATTAGGAAGGAAAAAAAATCAATTAGTCATCACTTGTCAGTATTGCATCAGTTCTCAGTTCTCCATTCTTGTTCTTTCTCACAATGGCGGTCCCCTACGATCTGCACAGTCATTCATCCACGATTCTTCCTCCCACCTGTCAATTCTATCTTTTTCCCGAATCGGAGTTACATAGTGTCAATCTTCAAAAGGCAGTTTTCCCAGAAAAAGGTTTTCCTCTTCTCCTTCTCTTCTCTTATAATCTTATAATCTTACTATTTTAGTGTTTCCTTTCCTCCGCTACCAATCTGCTCCCCACACAGGAGGGAAAAAGAAACCTCTGCTGCTTACTCTTCACGCTTAGCCCTTCCTTGCTGGAAGCTTCTTTCGATTTGACTGCTCTCCGACCCAGTCTTCATTGATCTTCTAGACTCGCTTAAATCCACAACTCGCCTGTTGCTGCTGTACTGCCTTCTCTCTTTCCTTCCCTCTTTGGATCAGCTCGCCACTTCTTTGGGTCTGCCCTAGGGCTGGCTTCTTTCACGTCAGGCTGCGGGCTCTCTTCTTCAATCCACTGGGAGTCGAAAATCTCCCTACTGTCTCCAAGAGTTCCCCCTCTCTCTGTTGGTCCCTCCGGGACAGAATGTTGCCTCGATCGGCTGCCAGACACAAAAATCCCGGTACAGGGAAAGAAGAGACGTTCCTCTGTACTGCCACGACACGACGTCACCACCGGAAGTCGGGTGCATACAATTATATGCCAGTCTCTTCTGGATCCTGATCATTATATAGGCCAGTGCTTTTCAAGCGGTGGTACGTGTACCACTGGTGGTACTTCAGCACCTGGCAGGTGGTACTCGACATCATCCTAGACAAGATAATACCATTACACTTTTCTCAGCATTTTGAATGTGAAATGCAGTCAAATGCATGACTCATCATGTATTATTCATTGGATTGGAAAGACTTGCTGTGGATTTGTTTCTGCATTTTCTGTGGAGGAGCTGAAAGGCTTTCAACCCATGACACAAAATAGCTGGAGAACATATAAGAAAAGGCAGGAAACTTCAAGGTCAAAGTGTCTGTTGATTTTAGTCCATTAATCTCCATGTCTACATCTGCAAATCTACCATACTAATCTAATAATAATACTAGTTTAGGCTGAAACTGGGGTTTTATCTCCTGCGGCTGGTCTTTCAATTGGCTGTCCCTCGCTGCTGAGATGAGGAACCAACACGATGGTTCTGCCCCAGACGCCTGATGGACCCAGAGAGGTTTCAGACGGCGCTGGGTTCTTGCCCGCCTCCCTCGACCACAGCTCGGCCGAGACGCTGATGGCCGCCTGGCAACAGGCGGCTTTGGAGGCGCTCAACTGGGTTGTCCCCTTGCAGCCTCTTCCCGCCGAGACCCGATGGGCTCCTGGTTTTCCGAGGAGCTCCGGGGGATGAAACGGCGGAGAAGACGCCTGGAGAGCAGGTGGAGGACTAGCTGCTCCGAATCTGACCGTGTCCAGTTGCGAGCCTATATTAGGACTTATCTGGAAGCGATCAGGGCAGCAAGGCGTGCTTACTTCTCCGCTCTGATTGCGTCCGCCGATGATCGCCCTGTGGCCCTGTTTCGGTGACCGCCTCCCTCCTCCAATTGAGGGAGGAGGATGACCCTTTGCAGGGCAGAGCAGAGGAATTTAGTTTACATCTGGTGGATAAGGTTGCTCGAATTCGTGCCGGCTTGGACTCTGACTGGCAGTGGTCTGATGATGGGGTGGCGACGGGTCTGGTGGATTCTATCTGGGTTGAGTTTGACCTGGTCTCCCTTGATGAGGTGGACAGGATCTTGTGGAGGCTGTCTTCCACCACGTGTTTATTGGACCCGTGTCCTTCCTGGTTGGTGTATGCCTCCAGGGAGGTTACACATGGCTGGCTCCAGGCAATTGTCAATGCCTCCTTGAGTGAGGGAGTCTTTCCCGCTGCCTTGAAAGAGGCGGTGGTGAGGCCCCTCCTCAAGAAGCCTGCCTTGGACCCAGCCGTTTTGAACAACTATCGTCCAGTCTCCAACCTTCGCTTTTAGCAAGGTTGTTGAGAGCGTGGTTCAGCAGCTTCCCTTGTTCCTGGAGGAAGCTGATTATTTAGACCCGTATCAATCAGGCTTCAGGGCCGGACACAGCACGGAGACAGCATTGGTCGCACTGATGGATGATCTCTGGAGGGCTGGACAGGGGTTGTTCCTCTGTCCTTGTCCTGTTAGATCTCTCAGCGGCTTTCGATACCATTGACCATGGTATCCTTCTGCAGCGGCTCAGAGGATTGGGGTTGGGGGGCACCATTTTGCGGTGGTTCTCCTCCTTCCTCTTGGGCCATTTGCAGTCGGTGTTGGCAGGGGGGCAGAGGTCGGCCCCGAGGCCCCTCACTTGTGGGGTGCCCCAGGGGTCCGTTCTCTCGCCTCTCCTGTTTAATATCTACATGAAACCGCTGGGCGAGATCATCCGAGGTTTTAGTGAGGTATCATCAGTATGCTGATGATACCCAGCTTTATATCTCCACCCCAGACCTGATCAGTGATGCTCTCTCCATGATGTCCCGGTGCCTGGAGGCGGTACGGGTCTGGATGGGGAGTAATAGGCTTCAGCTCAACCCCACCAAGACTGAGTGGCTGTTCTTACCGGCATCTTGGTCTTTATTGGATGTACCATCTTTGGTCATGGAGGGAGAGGTGTTGCCCCCTGTGGATAGGGCGAGGAACCTGGGTGTCCTCCTGGATTCACAGCTTGGTTTGGAGGAGTGTGGGAGCTGTGGCCAGGGGGCTTTTGCCCAGGTTCGCTGGTTCACCAGCTCCGCCCTTATTTGGACCGAGATGCCCTTCAACGGTTACTCATGCGCCACCTCTAGAATCGACTACTGCAACGCTTTACATGGGGCTCTTGCGGATGACCCGGAGGTTACAGATGGTGCAGAATGCGGGCTGTGATGGGGGTATCCCGATACTCCCATGTTACCCCTCCTCGCGGCTTGCATTGGTTGCCGGTTGCCTCTCAGGTCGCCTTCAAGGTGTTAGTAACAACTTATAAAGCCCTAAATGGCTTGGGTCCAGGGTACTTGTGGGAACGCCTCCTGCCAGCATCACTTTCCGATTGCCTTGTTCGCTCCCATAGGAGGGGCCTCCTTGGGATACCGTCGGTCAGGCATTGTCGGCTGGTGGTTCCCAGGGCTAGGGCCTTCTCCGTGGGAGCACCTGCCCCCTGGAATCAGCTCCCCATGGATCTCCATTTGGCCCCTGACTTCCGCTCCTTCCGCCGAGACCTGAAGACTTGGTTGTTTCAACAGGCCGGCCTGGAATGACCCGGGGTTGTGGGTTTTAATCTTCTTAACTTTTTAATTGTATTCGGCTTGTTTATTTATTTAATTGTCTTTTTATTGTAAATTTGTCCTGTTTTAATGTTCGCCGCCCTGAGTCCTTAGGGAGTAGGGCGGCATACAAGTCGAATAAATAATAATAATAATAATAATAATAATAATAATAATAATAATGTACAAGACAACACCATTAATCTTTTTTACACCAGCTGAATTCCTCACCTAGTCTTTTGTTTATTAGCTACTAGCAGGGTACCCATGCTTCACTATGAAATTATGTGATCGGGCAAGTTTTTTGGGAGGAAAATAAGGGGAAAAATTTGTGCCTCTGCCTACCAGCATTCATCAATATTCATCTGGCTAGCATCCTGTCAGTGTGTGAGAGAGTTCAGGGCTGTTTGGAAACTGAAACAGTATTTGCTGTGTGAGCAAGGAGACAGCAAGGAGCCCGGGCATGGCTTAGCTGAACTGCAGTTGGAAGAGATTTCTTTTCAGGTGGGGAGGGGGAGTAGAACTCCTTAGCATCAGAGCGTGTTAATAATAATATAGGAAATACTAATGCTTTGATGGTCATTTTTAAAAATCCTTTCTTAGTGAGCACCAGCATCAGCCAAGTCCTTAGAACATTCACAATGTAAATCTGCCACCCATTCTCCGGCTTCTCCATCCAACACCCCCATAACAGCTACCACCATAGCCCAGTGTGACGGATAGTATTTCCCATATAAGTCCAAGTGGTTAATAACCTGGCCCAGAAAAACCGCTACTTTATCAGCGTTCCCATCAAATGAAGCATGCAATGGAGGAGGTCCCCATTTCCCTTGCTGTGGACCCCATGCTCCACCAGACTCTGTGGAACCCTGTCCTACAGCCCAGGGCCTGCTGACATCCCGGGTCCCGTATATCCCATGGCATCTCAAATCCTAGCCGTGTGGCTTCGTTAGTTCGAGTTCCCTCGTCCTCTGCACCTCAGGTTGCAACAGTGGTGCCATAGAACCCATGGTTCCCTGTGAACACCTGGACTGCAGTTCATAACACTCCAACACCCGACTGGCATCCAAACCCTGGGGCCCTACTGGGCTAGAACTAGTCAAAGGGTCCCAAGCCCCGGAGGGTACAAACCTCTGTCTACATCCTGCCCAATCTTTCAAGGACACAGGTGACTCCTGTAAAGACACTTCCCCGAACTGCAACCTCAGCATATCCAAAGTGTCAATTCCAGGCACTGTCCATCCACTGTCCTCCCAAGCTGTCCTTCCAGGCTGGCGTGGAGGCAGGGAAGACAGCGGAGCCATGCAGTCTGGAGGCAGTTTCTAGCCTGGGACCAGGTCATCTGGTTTGCAGCTGTCGGCCCATGGCCACCATTGTTGCTGGGCGCTGGGTGCTGTTTCGCTGTGGCCGCTGGGTGTTTGCAGCTTGGTCGTGGATTCCAGCGGCGTTTGGTGAGTCTCGGAGGGGTAGGTCTCATTTGACATGTGAGCCTGTGACCCTGGACCCTGGACTCTGCTCAGAGAACTACCTCATTGCTGGAATGCCCGTGGCTTTGGATAACATGCCCCCGTCATGGACCCTCTGTTTGCACCCTCTCTCTTGTGACTGTGCCTGTCACCACTGCTGTTGCTCTCCCTTATACCATTGTCATCTCTGCAATCATGGCCAGGAGGACTTTTGGCCTTTGAAGATTGCAGCTATTTTGGGGATTGTGGCAAGCAGGTTGGAGGCCGTGGAGGGTGTGTGTGAAGAGGACTTATATTGCTGTCCCCTCGACCAGTTTTCCTGGTCTGCGGAGTGCTTTCCTTGGCTGCTGGACCTCGGATTACATGGTGGCTTGAACTGTTTGGCCTCTGTATTTGTGGACTATGTTGCTGCTGTGAGAGGGCGGTGCTTAGCCTGCTGCAGCATGGCCTCTACAGTTCTATAGCAGGATAGCCTTAGCTGCCACTGTGAGAGGGCGACAGCACCATGCAACTGTTGGTCCAGCAAGCATGGTCTTTCCATCACCACTATTACATCTGCCACTTTTATCATCAATTCTTATGATGGCTTTTCATCCTGCCTGCTCCTGGATTTATACAGCTGTGGAACTTTGGTCACTGAGAGATGCCCCCCTCTCTCAGGTGTGGCCTTCTTACCTTGCAAGGCACTTCCTTAATGACGGATCTTGGGATCCCAAGAGGTGGCATGCGAAGAAGAGGCTTAGGGGTTTTTTACAGGGATTTTTAATTTGTATTTTAAAGGGTGGGAGGGGGTCAAGTAAGTCAGCTTGGACAGACACTGGGGTGTGTGTGTTAGGCCAGGGGATTGGATCAGTGGATGGGTGCGAGATGGAGGGCTGGGGTGGGGGGGCAGGAAGGTCTCTGGGTGGCCAATCCATTGGGGGCTGTACCATTGTCACTGTTGGTGGGCAAGGCAGATATGGTGGGAGCAGAGGCCCATATCATACTTGGGGAACGCGTGCCCGCTGTCTCCAAGCGGTGGCACATTCCGGCCCTCAGTGCTCTACTCGCTGCCCTGGGGGCATAGACCCTCAGGACCCTGGTCTCCGGCTAATGTTTTTTAATGCCAGGTCCATAATAACTAAGGCTCCCCTTGTACACGATCTGTTTTTAGAGGGGAGAGCTGACCTGGCTTGTATTATGGAAACCTGGTTGGGCTTGGAGGGGGGGGGTCCCCCTCATTGAATTATGCCCACCAGGTTTTTGGGTGTTTCACCAGCCGAGAGCCCAGGGCAGGGGCGGAGGAGTGGCGGTTGTGATTAGGGATAGTTTATGTCCTCGAGAGGCCACTATTCCTCAGACGGACGGGTGTGAGTCTCTCTTTGTGAAGTGGGGTCAAGATGTGCAGGTGGGCCTGTTGGTACCATACCTGTCTCCCTGCCGCATATCATCAGCCCTGCCTCAGCTGCTCGACATGATAACCGGGCTGGCGGTGGAGTCCCCCAGGCTTATGGTTCTGGGGGACTTCAACCTGCCTTCTATCGGGGAAATGTTGGAGTTAGCTTGGGAGTTCATGGCTTCCATGCCAGCTGTGGACCTGACACAGTTAATTTGTGACCCCACTTACAGTGGAGGACATACACTCGATCTGGTTTTTGTCTCTGGACAGTGAATAAGTGATCTAGGCGTAGGAGCTCTAGATATTCAACCCCTGTCATGGTCTGATCACTTCCTCCTCAGGCTTGACTTCTGGTCCGCTACTCCCTGCCGCAGGGAGGTGGAACCGACCAGGTGGTTCCATCCCAGGCGCCTGATGGACCCTGAAAGGTTCCAGACGGAGCTTGGGACTATTCCTGAGGCTCTGGCACGTGGCTCTGCTGAGACCCTCGTGGATGCCTGGGAGAGGGCCGCCACGCCTTTGCGGCCTCTGACCTGGTGCTGCTCCTGGGCTGCCCCTTGGTTTACTGAGGAGCTGCGGGAGATGACGCACTGGAGAAGACGCCTAGAGAGCTGTTGGAGGACCAGCAGATACGAATCTGATCGGACACTGGTAAGAACTTGTATTAAGTCGTACCTAGTGGCGATAAGGGTGGCGGCATTGCCACGCCACCCTTATCACGTCAGCAGATAACTCCTCTGCCGCCCTGTTTAGAGTGACCCGCTCGTTATTACATCCTGGGGCGAGGGAGGACCGTCTGCAGGGCAGGGCGGAGGAATTTGTTCAATATCTGTAGGACAAAATTGCTCAGATTTGGATGGGCTTGGACTCTGACTGGGTGGACCCTGGGGGGTTAGCGAGGGCTAGTCTTGAGGATGTGATCTGGGAGGAGTTTGATCCTGTAACTCCCGATGAAGTGGACAGGATTATTGGGAAGCTCAGTGCTGCCACATGTTTATTGGACCCGTGTCCCTCCTGGTTGGTTTCGGCCTCCAGGGAGGTTACACGAGGCTGGCTCCAGGTGATTGTTAATGCTTCCTTGGGTGAGGGTTTTTTTTCCCTCTGCCTTGAAAGAGGTGGTGATGAGACCCTTACTCAAGAAACTGAAACTGGGAGAGGGCGGGGCTTGTGTCCCAGTGATACGCGCATCGGAAGCTCCTGGATTGCCGTAGATATCTTCTCAGCTGGATGGTCCATTTGGACCTAAACTGTCCCAAAGAGACGGTGAAGGGAAAGAGCATGTCCTGTCGATCCCAGGGACATTGCAAAGTCCCTGGTTGATCCAGGAGAAGCTCTTTTGCCAAGGAAAGAGGCAGTCATCAAGCTGCTGAAGCTGGGACAGCTCCGAAAGAAATGCAAGATCAGAAGAAGGTGTGTCGGTTTGGTGAGAGGTTTTTTATTTACTTATTTCTGAAGAGAACACCCCAATAACTGGAAAGTGGACTTAAAAGTAAAGAGAACAGTTTATAAGCAGTGAGATTAAGCTTTTCTTAAGATTGACGGCTTTTTTCTTCCTTTTTATC